>APFE031733207.1:0-18839 GCA_000404065.3 Pinus taeda
GTTTTCGGTCCATGGTATTGGATGCTTCGGCATGTATAAATATGTATTGTAACATTGAAAGGAATATAATGAAAAATCAAGCTTGTAGTCTCGGTTTTGAGATCCAGTGGGAAATCTCTGTGTATATGTGTTTTATGTGTTATGCTCTCGCATTTTTATTTTTCCTGTGATTTAGAATTCGTATGCAGGTAATTTCTGTACGGGGTTAAAACCTACAAGCTTCTATCCATTTCTTATCCTTAATTGCTTCTTTGAAATGAACAGGGTCACCAACATGACAATATAAAGCAAACAAAGAGTTCATAACTTCATTTGTTGCCTCTTGTTCATAAATGTCACTTAAATTTCTGAACTTCTTACCTCTTTCATTTGGTGTACAAGTGCTTGAAGAAGCACTTGAATTTCTCCCTTGTGGTGTGCTTGGAGAAGCACTTTCATTTCTCCTCAAGGGTGTCTCTTGCTGCCCTTGTGTTGGTGCTACTATTTGGGGATGTATTTCAGCCATCTCCTCATCATTTTCATCATGAGACAAAGAGTTTTTAACATTCACTGTTTTCTCTATGTTTCCATTCCAAGCTTCCTCCTCAATGAACTGAACATCTCTACTCACAATAAGCTTCTTGGTGGATGGGTTGTACAACCTAGAAGCTTTGGATTCCTCACTGTATCCAATGAAAAGACATTTCTCCCCTTCGTTGTCCAACTTATTCCTTAGTTGATCTGGAATGTGTGCATAAGCCACACATCCAAAAACTTTCATGTGGGTGACTCCTTGCTTTGTCCCACTCCATGCTTCTTTTGGCACTCTGTTCATGACTACTTTTGTAGGGCATCTATTCAAAATGTACGCTGCACAATGTACAGCTTCAGCCCAATAGTCATTCAGAAAATGCTTTGCCTTTAACATACTCCTCGCCATATCCATGATTGTCCTATTCTTCCTTTCGGCAACTCCATTTTGCTGCAGAGTGTACCTAGTGGTAAACTGCTTATGAATGCCATTTTCTCTACAAAAACGTAGAAGTTCTTTGGAGATATACTCACCTCCTCTATCAGTTCCTAGAACTTTTATATGCAGCCCACTTTGGTTTTCTACAAGTGCTTTGAAATTGCAAAATCTTTCAAACACTTCACTTTTGTTCTTCAGGAAATAAACTCAAGTTTTTCTAGTAAAATCATCAATAAATGTTAGCATATAGTGGCTGCTTGCAAGTGATGGAGTTTGCATCAGTCCACATAAATATGAGTGGACAATCTTTAAGGGTGCTTTTGCCCTTATGCTTTTCCCAGATGGAAAACTTTCTCTGTGTTGTTTCCCTAGGATACAACCTTCACAAAGGCTGTCTGATTTCTTTATCAATGGTAATCCTCTTACCATTCCTTTTCTATTCAACAAGTTAAGACCTCCAAAGTTGACATGTCCAAATCTCAAGTGCCACAACCAATTTTCATCTTTTGGTTCACTTTGGAAAGCCTCTTGTGTCACTGCTGCTATTTCTTCTTCATTTTTTAAATCTGCTTTCATTCTGAGAGGGAATATCATGTTCCTTGTCATTTTCACTTCAGCAATACATTGTTTGCTGGATGTTTTATCCATGATGGTGCATACATCATTCACAAAGAAAACATTGTACCCTTTTTGAATAAGCTGTCCAATACTTATGAGGTTACATTTTATTCCAGGAACATAATAAACATCTGCTATGATTTTCTTTTCACCTTTCCTTGTTAAGACATTTACTTCTCATTTTCCCATAACAGAAACTTTACTATCAGTTCCTAGTGTGACTTGTGATTTCACACTCTGATCTAACATAGAAAACAGGGCTATGTTTCTTGTCATATGGTTACTGCAGCCAGAGTCTAGAAACCATACATCTTCACTCTTTGCTTCAGCCATATTATAGGCTAAAAACAAATTATCTTGGCTAATATTTTCTCTAGTGAAATTTTCACTAATTCTATTACTCATATCATGTTGTTTCTTCCTACATTCATCTTCATAATGTCCATATTTTTTACAATAGTGACATTGGACATTGGATTTATCATACCTTTGTCCTTGAGCATGATGTTTTCCACTTTGTTGGCTATTGCCTTGGCCTTGGTTCTGATTTGGATTGTTGCCTCTTCCTTGAGCATTTGCTGGATTGTTTCTTCCACCTCTATTTTGGCTTCTGCCTCTTCCTCTCTTGTTTCCTCTGCCTTGACCTGTTCCTCTTCCAAAGAACATCTGGGTCTTAAAGGCATGCTCTAGAGATGAGTTTTCATTTCTACTCAATCTCTTCTCATGTGTCATCAGTTATGCATGTAGTTCATCAAATGAGAAGTTTGTGAGATCCTTTGTCTCTTCTATGGTGGTGACAATCACATCGAACCTTGAGGGTAGGATCCTCAATAGTTTCTCCACAATCCTCCTTTCTTCAAGAATCTCTCCATGAGACTTTATCTGTGTGACCAGACCAATCACATGTGTGAAGAATGAGTCAATATTATCTGACTCCTTCATGCAGAGAGTCTCAAAATCTCTCCTCAGCAACTGTAGTTTTGTTGTCTTCACTTTCTCCATGCCTTGATAGGTTATCTTGAGAGTTTGCCATGCTTCTTTGGATATCTTGGCTACTGCTATCCTTGGAAACACACTCTCATGCACTGCTTGATACAAAAAGTAGAGGGCTTTGGAATCCTTCTTCTTATTGCTCTTCAACAGTTCTTTCTCTGCCTGAGTCAAATTATTAAACTCATCTTCATCTGTTGGTTCTTCAAAACCATCCTCAACAAATTCCCATAAGTCTTGGGAAGCAAGCAAAGCTCTCATAGTTATTTCCCAATAGTCATAGTTTTTCCCATTAAATTGTGGGAGCTGAGTATTACAGATACCCGTGCTAGTGTTGGCTCCAGCCATTCTTGCACTCTTAACTATGCTTCAAAATACTTGACTGCGTATTTAAAATAACTAACTATATACCTTGGATTCTTTCTTGACTGAGTCTTCACTTTGCTGGAGAAGCTGCTGCAACAAGAAATCCTTCCTTCAGCTTCTTTGACACCTTCAAAGAGCCCGGACAAGCTCTAATACCATGTTGAGAATTTCTGATAATTCCAAAACAACAATGAATAGAGAATAATGCTCTGTTTTTAACACAAGAAAACAGAGTTTTTCACACACTAAAAAAGGATTTTTTTATTCATTAACAAGACTGTTGTTACAAATGATTCTAGACCAAGCAGATTCGTCAAAGCGTGAAGTTTTGAAAATGAAATCAGGGCAAGTGTGACAGTGACTACGCGTCCCCTAAAAATCATGCAAATACAGTGTCAACAAAAACAGAGAAAGGAAAGGGCATTGGCACAGTAGCCATCAGAGTTTCCAAAAACAGTCAAAGGTCAGCTAACACAGCTTAGAAACAAACATTCCAATGAAGAAGTATGGAGAGGGTCGTTGCCCTAATTCAACGGGCCATGACACCTTCTTTGTACAGTGTTCGCAGTATCTATCTTGTACTGTGGAGTGTGACTCCATGTCTTCTCGTAGAAGCAATCCATGATAGCATAGAAATATCCATCCGGCATGTCAAAGAGATGGTCAATGTTGTGAAGGACTTGGATGTCTGCATCCAGATATACCATCTTGCTGTACTCCTCAACCACAAGACTGCTTCAGAAGCAGTTCAAAACTTTACTCTGTCTCTACACTGGGAAAATAGCATGGAGATGTCTATGGTGGCGTACAAGGAATGGAGATTTTCTTTGATTAACAACTTGAAAGGGGTATGGCAATGGTGGATTCATCAATGCAGGGGTATGGCAAAGGACTGGCGATGCAGTTGGAAGTAATATTTCAACAGTGAGGAACCTCATAGAATGGCTAATTGGATTTCCAATGCTAGTGATGGTGGATTTGATATCCATGTCCTACCATCAAAGTATGGCGGGGTCATTCAGTACCCTTCATGTCTTTAAGATTAAGGATTGCCCAATGTTGAGAAGGTTAGGTATGGACATGTAGATCTTAGGCAATTTGAGGGTATTAAAAGGGGAACATGATTGGTGGGAACAAACATTTTGGGATGATTACAAAATGACAAGAGCACACGTCCAACAAATATTTAGAGTTTTGTGAACCTCTAATATTGTGATGTTTATTTATCTTTAGAGCTTTGCTAATATTGTGATGTTTTATTTATATTTACATCTTTGTGAATTGGTAATATTATTGTTGTGTTTTATTTGTATTTAGACCTCTATTAGCACATAATATTTAGAGCTTTGTGAACTGGTAATATTATTGTAATGTTTTATTTGTATTTAAAACTTTGTGAATGGGGATTATTATTGTGATGTTTTATTTGTATCTAAGGATTTTTGAACTGGTAATATTCTTGAGATGATTTATTTTGTATCTAAAGCTAAGTTTTGAACTGATAATATCCTTGTGATGCTTTATTACTGGACTATGCAAATTTTGACCTGAGTGGGTGCAAAATTCTTGGCATGTGTCACTTTGGGGATGCCCAACCATGCATACACTAAGAATTGAACCTGGGTTAATTGGGGTAGACTCACATCAAGCTTCTTCTAGACCACAACCCAACCTACATAAACTAAAGCACACTTACTAGAGGTCATGCCCGTTGTTACTGAAATTGATGTTGCATGAAGATGGAAGCTAAAATTATATGGGAAGTGGTGTACATAGAGAGTTTAGTTGGAATTTTATTAAGAGATTATAGATCCAAATCAGTTCATGTGTTTCTTTGTTTTGAGCTTTTAGTTGAGTGAATTTTCCATGCAACCTCCTCCTGCCATAACATCATAATGCACTTATTAGTTAGGCTTCATCCTTTTGCTTCATTTCTTCTGTATTGTGCTATATTTCTACTTGTACAATGTATGAATTGCATTAAAGAATAACCTCGCTTACAATGAACAAGGATTTTTTTGGGCTCCATTTTAGACATTCATATAATTTATATGCTCTTGATTTTGTAGGTCAAACATGTTGTCGTTTCACTACCAGAGAGGTTTGGTGAGCTTGAGTGCATTGTAAGATACTATGAATTTTGTATTGTGAATGTCAAATTAGAATATTTCTTTGGACATTTTCTTTTTACATTTGAAGTTTCTATAGTCTCTCACAGGAAACTATGTTTGCAAAGCTTGCATTTATGTTTTTATATATTCTCTAATATGTAGAAGAATTGCTTTCTATTTTTCAATTATAGATTAAAAGCTTTTTTACTTGTTTTCTTGTATGGCCATTAGTAGAAACCCTCCTATCTTGACATCAACTCTTGCAAGTACCCCTTTAATTACAAATGCTAGGCCTTGAAACTTTCCTGGGTGTTAAGAATATTACCATCAAGCCTCAGACTGATATGTGGGTGTTCCCTGACACCAACAATGGCATCACTGTTCTTGTAGAGGGATGTCTGATGAACTTGGGTTGTGAAATTGGCCACCCAAGTTTTTTCATGTCTTGCTCCTTTACAAACCAGGTAAATATTTCTAATGCCCTACAACCATTGCTTGTACATACTAGATTGCTTAGGCACACCAATCCCTTGATTATATTGTTGCATATGATACATTGCTATTTGCCAGAAATCCACATTCCCTGTACCTAGCCCTGTTACATTAAAAATCATGCAACATATGGTGGAGTGGGTCATGCATGTCATACTAGTGTCCAATTTCACCAATTCTGGAAATTTTATAGAATGCTGGAAATTGCAGAAATAAAAAAATCAGCAGGTACAAACAGTCATTTAACACATTTGAACACAATAATTTTTGGTCAATGTGACCCTGGAAAAACCCCCTACAACTCTTGGGGAAAATCAGTTCGAGAGCTCTTCTTTATTTCTGAAAATTCCTTTTTTACAGTGAGAATATTCAACAAAAAATCAGCAAGCAAATTTACAACTTATCTCTTTTCCCGTGCCTCACAACAAACTGGAAATTACAGCAAGCAGGACAGCAATAATTGTTGTACGGCTTCCTCGATTTTTGTGCCCACTTTTAGCCTTAAAAGCTATTGTCTGGTCTGCATTAAATGCGACATACATATTGCAATAAATGCATTGTATAGACCTCGATTTGCGTGCAAAAAAACAACAATCTGATCCTTGATTTTTATGCAAACCAGTTGTACGGACTTCTAGAAAATCGTGCCAAAATTAGCCTTTCACTGTGTGATGAATCAGCTGTACAAATCTGCTCAACTGCTGCCTAGAAATGTGTGCCAAGTTGTTGTCTCCTTCTCCTCCTTGTCTAGAAATCTCCCTTGCTCTTTTGCTCTCATTCTCTCAATCTACTCATGAAAGAATGAATGACCTTTTGCCTCCTTTTCCTCCTTTAATCTAATCCTAAGTGACTTTTGGGTAACCTTTGAATCCAATGGCTGAAATAGATTGAGATCTAAGGCTGAGATTAAATGCTCATTTAATTCTCACTTTTTATTTTTTAATTCATCTCACTTTAATAAAGACTCACTTAGTCATTTATTTCCAAAGTCACTTTTCCTTTATAATTTTACATTGACTTTAATAAAGTCACTTTAAAATTAGACTTTAGTAACTTTATCACTTAAAGTCACTTTTAAATTAGATTTAACTTTATAAAAATTATAAAGCTACTTTAGGAGAAAAATTAAATTCTTTTGGACACTTTTCCCAAGGCCAAATATCAAAGCCTTAGGAAACCACCTGTCCTCCGGTACCAAATTTCAACACTCCCTTTTACCAAGGAAGGTGTTCCTCACCACACCCATCTTGTCTCTGAAGTAGACATGCTTGCCCCATGGTAAGGCTTTGGTAAGAATATTTGCAACCTGCTCATCAGTGGGAATATACTCAAGCTTCACAGCTCCCTTCTAAACATAGTCTCTAATGAAATGATATTTGATCCCGATATGCTTTGACCTGTCATGAAATACTGGATTCTCTATGAGTTTAATGTAGCTTTGATTATCACAGTAAATCAATGAAGGTCTCAACAGCTGACCAAATAAGTCAAACAACATTTTACGAAGCGAGATGGCCTCACAACTAGCTAGACTGGTTGCCATATACTCTGCTTCCGCTGAACTCAATGCTACTGACTGCTGCTTCAGGCTGAACCATGACACTACTACTAAACCCAACCCAAAATAGCACCCTGAAGTACTGTTCCTATGAGAAGCACAACCTACCCAATCAGAAACAGTATAACTTGCCAACCTCACTCCATCCCCCTGCCTGTAGTCCAGACCATAATCCATTGTCCCCTGCAAGTAACTCAAAATATGTTTTGCAGCCACCCAGTGAACATTCCTAGGCTCACACATAAACTGACTCATCGTGTTGACTACAAAACAAATATCTGGTCTAGTGCTGACCAAATACATCAAGGAACCAATCAGCTGACTATATAATGTGGGATCCACCAACTCGGAATCCGAAGTATGAAGCTTCTTCCAGTTGGTAATCATCGGTATCGACATGGGTCTACAATCCTCCATGTGGAATCTACCAAGGATGTCCACAATATACTTCCCTGCGCCAGGAAGAAATGCCCCTCCTCTTGCCACACCTCCAAACCCAAAAAGTAAAGCATCAAGCCGATGTCCTTCATCTCAAACTCTGCCACAAGATCTCCCTTGCAGTGCTCTATGAGTCCCTCTACACCTGTAATGATCAAGTCATCCACATATAGCACCAGAATGAGAGGCTCCTCACCTATCACAATATAGTAAAGGTTCGGATCTGCCTCACTCTTTGTGAAACCCATCCCCTGCAAGTTTGTATCTATCCTGGAGTACCAAGCTATGGGAGCTTGCTTTAGGCCATAAAGGGCCTTCTTCAGTCTGCACACATGGGACTCCTTCCCATGCACCTCAAATCCCTATGGTTGCTCAATGTACACCTCCTCTTGTATGAAGCCATTGAGAAATGTAGTCTTCACATCCATCTGGTGAATCTTCCAACCCATCTCTGCTGCTACCGATATAATGGAGCGGATCGAAGTATATCGAGCCACAGGAGCGAAGGTCTCCTCATAATCAACTCCCTCTACCTGGGAGAACCCTCTAGCCACAAACCTCGCTTTGAATTTCTCAATGCTGCCATCTGCAGCATGCTTTACCTTGTAAAGCCATCTGGAAGTAACCACGAATTTTCCCTCAGGCCTTAGCACCACCTCCCAAACATCATTCTTCATGATAGAAGAATACTCCTCCTGCATGGCCTCTCTCCAGACCTGTTGGCTAGCTGCCTCCTCATAGCTAAAACGCTAAGAGTCAAGGATGCTAGTAACCATTGCCATATAGCTACAAAACCTCTCAGGTAGTCTACTCTCTCTGACCGGCCTCTCCGGCTCAGCAACAGATGTGGCATCTCTCAAGGTGTCCTGAAGCTACTTGGGCTTCCTCTTCCCTGAGTGCACTTCTCCCACTGGAGAATGAAACTCCTCCCCCTAATCATCAGGGGCCTGAACTCTTGACTGTCTGTCTGTTGTCCTCCTGCCTGCACCTGAACCTGTAGAGGCTGAGGTACCATGTGAACTGTCCATCAGTGGACTCCCTAGTGTACTGCTCTGTGAACTGCTCGAAGCACCACCCCTCTGGCTCGGTGAGCCACTGCTCACTAACAGACCTGACATCCTCATAGATGTACCTTCGGATCCTCCTGATCCCTGCCCACTAGATCTCTACAACTGACTCAATTGCTGCTGAGGGTTTGGCTGATCCATATACTCTAACTCCCGTGACCTCCTAAAGACCCTATCCTCCTTGAACTTCACATCCCGCCTAACAAAAACTCTCCTCTATGCAGGAATGTAAATCCAAAAGGCCTTTGAGGTCTCACTGTAGCCCACAAAGATACCCTTCTCTGCGGTGGGCTCTAGTTTGGTCCTCTTCTCCTTGCATATGTAGGAGTATGTAATGCATCCAAAGATACGAAGATGACCAATATCAGGCTTCTTCCCAGAGAAAGCCTCCTCTAGAGTCATGTGCCCCAATGCACGATGCAGACTCCTATTTTGCAAGTAAATAGTTGTGTTGTAGGCCTCTACCCACAAGAACAATGGCAATCCCTGATCATGTAACATGGCTTTGGCAGCCCCTACGATGGATCTGTTCTTCCTCTCCGCAACCCCATTCTGCTGGGGGTTGTAAGGAACAGTGAACTCCCTCCTAATGCCTACCTCCGCACAATAAGCAACAAACTCTCCAAGGGTGTACTCTCCCCCATTGTCCTACCTCAGGGACTTGATCTTCTGACTTGTCTGTGTCTCCACAAGAGCTCTAAAATCTTGAAACCGCTTGAAGACCTCACTCTTGGTCTTTAAGAAATAAATCCAGGTCCTCCTGGAGTGATCATCAATGAGTAAAACATAGTACTCATATCCAATCAAGGAAACACGAGAGATCCGAACGCTCACATCAGAATGAATCAAATCAAGTATCCCAATCGCTCTGTTGTCACTGCTGGGAAATGTGGATTTGGAAAACTTGCCCATCGCACATCCTCTGCAGGTATCAAAGTGATCAGTACTGAAATATAGCACACCTGTAGTGATCTCCCACAAGGTCCTCAAGGCTCCATGATACATATGTCCAATCCTGCGGTGCCAAATCTCACATAGCTCAGAACTGCTAGCTCTGTTATCGGTACTACTGCTCAATGCCACAAAGGACTGGAATGCAAACTTGTACACCTTTTTATGGCGTACACCTATCACTTTAGCTGAATCAACTAATGTGCCCCTGGGATACATCAACACCTATCCTCACCTGAACAGTATCTCATATCCTCTGTCCTCCAAAGCTGAGATGAATATGAGGTTCTTCCTCATCCCTGGCACATAAAGAACACCTGTCACCTTCAAGGGAGGTTTGGACTCCCTCTGAAATGTTAGTGTCCCCACCCCGCCTGCTCTAACAACTCTGTCATCACCAAGTACTACCTCTATATCAGTGCCACTCTCTGAAAGCTCAGAGAAGTACTCACGGACTCCTGTCATGTGACATGAAGCCCCACTATCCACATACCAGATACCCGAAGATGCTCCACTAATCGAGGGAAAAGCATGATCCCTCTAAAACTATGTGGCAAGTGATCCTGCACTAGAGGACTCATACGCTATGAACCAAACTCCCGGTCAAAACGAACTGCAAATTCCTCAACCTCTGCTGAAGCTGTCACGCTTTGGTTCTTCCCCTTCTTCTTCTTATTCTTCAGACACACAACTGAATAGTGTCCCATCTTTTGACAATTCCAACACTTCACCTCGGAATAGTCCTTCTATGTGTTACCCTGTTTACCTTTAAGTTTGCCTTTGCCCCCACTATTGCTTGTGGAAGCCTGCTTCTTTCCTTTGCCTTTCTTGCCTCCTGCCGACAGTGCTACATCCTCATCTTGCTCAACTGGCTTGGCTGCCCCAAGCTGACCTTTCCTGATCTCTATCTGAATGCAATCATCCCAAAACCTCTCCCATGTGGGAAGGGTCTCATGTGCACAAACCCCATCAGCAATGTTCATCCATGAACGGGGAAGGCCATTCACTGCAATCTGCACCAGCTCAGTGGGTGGAATGGCCTCTCTAATTACTGCCAACTCATCTCTCACATTAGTAATGTTTGTGAGATATCTAGCTGCACTATCATTACCCATCTTAATGTTCTTCAGCTTCTCCTTCAGGACCATTTTCCGGTTCTCATTGGTACTCTGGTAGAAATTGGACAATGCTGTCCACATCTCATGGGCATTGCTCTTTCCTCTCACATGAGGAATGCAATAGTCTTTGACTCCGTCTAGAATCAGTCGCTTACCCTCGTTGTTCTTTTTATTATACTCAGCCAACTGAGTAGCATCAGTAGGCACAACAACAGATTTCTGTGTGGTATGCACCATGATATCCCAGACTTCTGCCTCCTCAAAGATACTATGCATTCTCTCCTTCCAAACGTTGTAATTTGCATGCCCATCCAACCCATCCTCCACCTTCAATCCGAATGACATCTTGCTGGCCTAAAACTGAAAAATAGCATTGTTGTAGTAAATATAAAACTGTTGTTTGTGAAAAATCAGCGTGCTGGAATTTTTTGAGTGAAAAATCAGCAGGCTGTAATTTTCCTCCTTGCTGTCCCAAACTGCACTTTAGCACTCAAGCTCTGATACCATGTAGAATTTTCTCATTTCCCACCTCGGTTTTCAGTTTCACCTTATTTATCCCATATAGTTAAATTCCCTTTCCCATATCCATACATTCAACAACTAAAAAAATAAATTTTTGCTGAAAACACAAATTCTGGAAATTTTACAGAATGCTGAAAAATGCAGGAAAAAAAAATAAAAGAAAATAAAAAAAATAATTAAAAAAATAAAATAAAATAAAAAATCAGAAAGTACAAACAGTCATTTAAAATTTGAACACAAATGAGTTTGTCATGTGACCCTGGAAAACCCCTTACAACTCTTGGGGAAAACCAGTTCGAGAGCTCTTCTTTATTTCTAAAAATGTTTTTTTTATAGTGAGAAATATTCAACAAAAAATGAGCAAGCAAATTTACAACTTATCTCTTTTCCCATGCCTCACAGCAAACTGGAAATTACAACAAACAGGACAACAATAAATGTTGTATGACCTCCTCGATTTTCGTGCCCACTTTCAACCTTAAAAGTTGTTGTACAACCTGCATTCAATATGTTGTACGGACTGCAATACATGCATTGTACGGACCTCGATTTGCATGCAGAAAAAAACAACAAACTTCTCCCCAATTTCTGTGCAAACCACTCTTCGATTTCTGTGCAAACCAGTTGTACGAATTTTTAGAAAATCATGCCAAAATTAGCCTTTCACTGTGTGCTGAATCAGCTATACAAATTTTCTCAACTACTACCTTGGAATGTGTGCCAAGCTGTTGTCTCCTTCTCCTCCTTGTCCAGAAATCTCCCTTCCTCTCTTGCTCTCGTTCTCTCAATCTGGTCATGAAAGAATGAATGATCTTTTGCCTCTTTCCTCCTTTAATCTAATCCTAAGTGACTTTTGGGTAACCTCTAAATCCAATGGTTGAAATAGATTGAGATCTAGGGCTGAGATTAAATTCTCATTTAAATCTCACATTTTTATTTTTTAATTCACCCCACTTTAATAAAGACGCACTTAGTCATTTATTTCCAAAGTCACTTTTCTTTTCTAATTTTACATTGACTTTAATAGTTTTAAATTGACTTTAGTAACTTTATCACTTAAAGTCACTTTTATATTAGATTTAACTTTATAAAAATTATAAAGCTACTTTAGGAAAAAAATTAAATTCTTTTGGACACTTTTCCCTAGGCCAAAGATCAAAGCCTTAGGGAACCACCTGTCCTGTGGTACCAAATTTCAACACTCCCTCTTACTGAGGAAGGTGTTCCTTACCACACCCATCTTGTCTCTGAAGTAGACATGCTTGCCCTGTGGTAAGGCTTTGGTAAGAATATCTGCAGTCTGCTCATCAGTGGGAATATACTCAAGCTTCACAGCTCCCTTTTGAACATAGTCTCTGATGAAATGATATTTGATCCCGATATGCTTTGACATGTCATGAAATACTGGATTCTCCGTGAGTTTAATGCAATTCTGATTATCACAGTAAATCACTGAAGGTCTCAACAGCTGACCAAATAAGCCAAAAAACATCTTGTGAAGCGAGATGACCTCATAACTAGCTAGACTGGCTGCCATATACTCTACTTCCGCTAAACTCAATGCTACTGATTGCTACTTCCGGCTGAACCATGACACTACTGTTGAACCCAACCCAAAACAACACCCTGAAGTGCTCTTCCTATCAGAAGCACAACCTGCTCAATCAGAATCATTATAACCTACCAACCTCACTCCATCCCCCTGCCAGTAGTCCAGACCATAATCCATTGTCCCCTACAAGTACCGCAAAATGTGTTTTGCAGCCCCCTAGTGAACCTTCCTAGGCTCACACATAAACTGACTCATCGTGTTGACTGCAAAACAAATATCTGGTTTAGTGTTGACCAAATACATCAAGGAACCAATCACCTGCCTGTACAATGTGGGATCCACCAACTCGAAATCCGAAGCATGAAGCTTCTTCCAGTTGGTAATCTTTGGTGTTGACATGGGTCTACAATCCTCCATGTGGAATCTGCCAACGATGTCCACAATATACTTCCCTGTGCCAGGAAGAAATGCCGCTCCTCTTGCCACACCTCCAAACCCAAAAAGTAATGCATCAAGTTGATGTCCTTCATCTCAAACTCCACCGCAAGATCTCTTTTAGTGCTCTATGAGTCTCTCTGCACCTGTAATGATCAAGTCATCCACATATATCACTAGAATGAGAGGCTCCTCACCTATCACAATATAGTAAAGGTTCGGATCTGCCTCACTCTTCGGGAAACCCATCCCCTGCAAGTATGTATCTATCCTGGAGTACCAAGCTCTGGGAGCTTGATTCAGGCCATAAAGGGTATTTTTCAGTCTGCACACATGGGACTCCTTCCCATGCACCTCAAAGCCCTGTGGCTGCTCAATGCACACCTCCTCCTATATGAAGCCATTGAGAAATGTAGCCTTCACATCCATCTGGTGGATCTTCCAACCCATCTCTGCTACTATCGATATAATGGAGCAGATCAAAGTATATCGAGCCATGGGAGCGAAGGTCTCCTCATAATCAACTCCCTCTACCTGGGAGAACCCTCTAGCCACAAACCTCGCTTTGAATTTCTCAATGTTGCCATCTGCAGTATGCTTTACCTTGTAAAGCCATCTGGAAGTAACCACGGATTTGCCCTCAGGCCTCTGCACCACCTCCCAAACATCATTCTTCATGATAAAAGAATACTCCTCTTGCATGGCCTCTCTCCAGACTTGCTGGCTAGCTGCCTGCTCATAGCTAGAAGGCTCAGAGTCAAGGATGCTGGTAACCAATGCCATATAGCTACAAAACCTCTCAGGTGGTCTACTCTCTCTGATCGGCCTCTTCGACTCAGCAATAGATGTGGCATCTCTCAAGGTGTCCTAAAGCCACTTGGGTTTCCTCTTCCCTGAGCGTACTTCTCAAGCTGGAGAATGAAACTCCTCCTTCTCATCATCAAGGGCCTGAACTCCTGACTGTCTGTTTGTTGTCCTCCTGCATGCACCTGAACCTGTAGAAGTTGAGGTACTATGTGAACTGTCCACCAGTGGACTCCCTAGTGAACTGCTCTATGAACTGCTCAGAGCACCACCCCTCTGGCTCGGCGAGCCACTGCTCACTAATGGACCTGACATCCTCATAGATGTACCTCCGGATCCTCATGATCCATGCAAACTTGATCCCTGCGACTGACTCAACTGCTATTGAGGGACTAGCTGATCCAGATACTCTAACTCCCGTGACCTCCTAAAGGTCCTGTCCTCCTCGAACTTCACATTTTGCCTAACAAAAACTCTCCTCTGTGCAGGAATGTAAATCTGAAAGGCCTTTGAGGTCTCACTGTAGCCCACAAAGATACCTTTCTCTGCAGTGGGCTCTAGTTTGGTCCTCTTTTCATTGAGTATGTAGGAGTATGTAATGCATCCAAAGATACGAAGATGACCAATATTAGGCTTCTTCCCAGAGAAAGCCTCCTCTGGAGTCATGTGCCCCAAGGTACGATGCGGACTCCTGTTCTGCAAGTAAACAACTGTGTTGCAAGCCTCTACCCACAAGAACAATGGCAACCCCTGATCATGTAACATGGCTTTGGCAGCCCCTATGATGGATCTGTTCTTCCTCTCTGCGACCCCGTTCTGCTGGGGGTTGTAAGGAATAGTGAACTCCCTCCTAATGCCTGCCTCTGCACAATAATCAACAAACTCTCCAAGGGTGTACTCTCCCCCATTGTCCAACCTCAGGGACTTGATCTTCCGACCTGTCTTTGTCTCCAGAAGAGCTCTAAACTCCTGAAACTGCTTGAAGACTTCACTCTTGGTCTTCAAGAAATAAATCCAGGTCCTCCTGGAGTGATCATCAATGAATAAAACATAGTACTCATATCCACTCAAGGAAACATGAAACATCCGACCACTCACATCAAAATGAACCAAATCAAGTATCCCAGTCGCTCTATTGTCACTGCTGGGAAAAGCAGATTTGGCAAACTTGCCCATCGCACATCCTCTACAAGTATCAAAGTGATCAGTACTGAAATCTGGCACACCTTTAGTGATCTCCCGTAAGGTCCTCAAGGCTCCATGACACATATGTCCCATCTTGCGGTGCCAAATCTCACATAGCTCAGAACTGCTAGCTCTGCTGTCAGTACTACTGCTCAATGCAAGAAGGGACTGGAATGGAAACTTGTACACCTTTACATGGCGTACACCTATCACTCTAACTGAGTAAGCTGAAGTGCCTCTAGGATACATCAACACCTGTCCTCCCCTGAACAGTATCTCATATCCTCTATCCTCCAAAGCTGAGACGTATATGAGGTTCTTCCTCATCACTGGCACATAAAGAACATCTGTCACCTTCAAGGGAGGTTTGGACTCCCTCTGAAATGTCAGTGTCCCCACCCCGACTACTTTAACAACTCTGTTATCACCGAGTACTACCTCTACATCAATGCCACTCTTTGAAAGCTCAAAGAATTACTCACGAACTCCTGTCATGTGACGTGAAGCCCCACTGTCCACATACCTGATACCCGAAGATGCTCCGCTAATCGAGGGAAAAGCATGCTCCCTTTGAACCTGTGTGGCAGGTGATCCTACACTAGAGGACTCATATGCAATGAACCCAAACTCCCGGTCAAAACGAACTACAAAGTCCTCAACCTCTATAGAAGCTGCCACGCTTTGGTTCTTCCCCTTCTTCTTCTTCTTCTTCTCCGGACACACAACTGCATAGTGTCCCATCTTTTGAAAATTGCAACACTTCACCTCGGAATAGTTCTTCTATGTGTTACCTTGGTAACCTTTACCTTTGCCTTTGGCCCCAACATTTCTTTTGAAAGCCTGCTTCTTTCCTTTGCCTTTCTTGCCTCCCATCGACAGTGCTACATCCTCATCTTGCTCAACTGACTTGGCTGCCCCAAGCTGACCCTTCCTGATCTATGTCTGAATGAAATCATCCCAAAACCTCTCCTATGTGGGAAGGGTCTCATGTGCACAAATCCCATCAGCAAAGTTCATCCATGAACGGGGAAGGCCATTCACTGCAATCCGCACCAACTCAGTGGGTGGAATGGCCTCTCTAATTGCTTCCAACTCATCTCTCACATTGGTAATCTTTGTGAGATATCCAGCTGCACTATCAAGACCCATCTTAATGTTCTTCAGCTTCTCCTTCAGGACCATTTTTTGGTTCTCATTAGTACTCTGGTAGAGATTCGACAATGCTGTCCACATCTCATGGGCATTGCTCTTTCCTCTCATATGACCAACGCAATGGTCTTTGACTCCATCTAGAATCAGTCTCTTACCCTTGTTGTTCTTTTTATTATACTCAGCCAACTAAGTAGCATCAGTAGGCACAACAATAGGGTTCTGTGTGGTATGCACGATGATAGCCCAGACTTCTGCCTCCTCAAAGATACTCTGCATTCTCTCCTTCCAAACGCTCTAATTTGTATTCCCATCCAGCCTATCCTCCACCCTCAATCCGAATGACATCCTGCTGTCCTAAAACTGAAAAATAGCACTAGTGTAGTAAAGATAAAACTGTTTTTTGTGAAAAATCAGTGTGCTGGAATTTTCTGAGTGAAAAAATAGCAGGCTGTAATTTTCCTCCTTGCTATCCCAAATTGCACTTTAGCACTCAAGCTCTGAACCATGTAGAAATTTCTCATTTCCCACCCCAGTTTTTAGTTTTACCTTATTTCTCCCATATAGTTAAATGCCCTTTCCCATATCCATACACTCAACAACTGAAAAAATAAATTTTTGCTGAAAAACACAAATTCTGGAAATTTTACAGAATGCTGGAAAATGTAGAAATAAAAAAATCAGCAGGTACAAACAGTCATTTAACACATTTGAACACAATGATTTTTTGTCGATGTCATCATGGAAAAACCCCCTAAAACTCTTGGGGAAAACCAGTTCGAGATCTCTTCTTTATTTCTGAAAATGCCTTTTTTACAATGAGAATATTCAACAAAAAATCAGCAAGTAAATTTACAACTTATCTCTTTTCCCGTGCCTCACAGCAAACTGGAAATTATAGCAAACAAGACAATAATAAATGTTGTATGACCTCCTCGTTATTTGTGCCCACTTTTAGCCTTAAAATCTGTTGTACGACCTGCATTAAATACGTTGTATAGGTTGCAATAAATGCATTATACAGACCTCGATTTGCGTGCAGAAAAAAACAGCAAACTGCTCCTCGATTTCTGTGCAAACCAGCTGTACGGATTTCTAGTAAATCGTGCCAAAATCAGCCTTTCACTGTGTGTTGAATCAGCTATACAAATATGCTCAACTGCTGCTTTAAAATGTGTGCCAAGCTGTGGTCTCCTTCTCCTCCTTGTCCAGAAATCTCCCTTGTTCTTTTGCTCTCATTTTCTCAATCGGCTCATGAAAGAATGAATGACCTTTTGCCTCCATTTCCTCCTTTAATCTAATCCTAAGTGACTTTTGGGTAACCTCTAAATCCAATAGCTGAAATAGATTGAGATCTAGGGCTGAGATTAAATCTCACTTTTTATTTTTTAATTCACCCCACTTTAATAAAGACCCACTTAGTCATTTATTTCCAAAGTCACTTTTCCTTTCTAATTTTACATTGACTTTAAAAAGTCACTTTAAAATTAGACTTAGTAACTTTATCACTTAAAGTCACTTTTAAATTAGATTTTAACTTTATAAAAATTATAAAGTCACTTTAGGAGAAAAATTAAAATCTTTTGGACACTTTTCCCTAGGCCAAAGATCAAAGCCTAAGGGAACCACCTGTCCTCCGGTACCAAATTTCAACACTCCCTCTTACCGAGGAAGTGTTCCTCACCACACCCATCTTGTCTCTGAAGTAAACATGCTTGCCCCGTGGTAAGGCTTTGGTAAGAATGTCCTGCTCATCAGTGGGAATATACTGAAGCTTCACAGCTCCCTTCTGAACATAGTCTCTGATGAAATGATATTTGATCCCGATATGCTTTGACCTGTCATGAAATACTGGATTCTCCGTGAGTTTAATGCAACTCTGATTATCACGGTAAATCAATGAAGGTCTCAACGGCTGACCAAATAAGTCAAACAACATCTTACGAAGCGAGATGGCCTCACAACTAGCTAGACTAGTTGCCATATACTCTCCTTTCGCTAAACTCAATGCTATAGACTGCTGCTTCCGGTTGAACCATGACACTACTGCTGAACCCAACCCAAAACAACACCCTGAAGTGCTCGTCCTATCAGAAGCACAACCTGCCCAATCAAAATCAGTATAACCTACCAACCTCACTCCATCCCCCTGCGCGTAGTCCAGACCATAATCCACTGTCCCTTGCAAGTACCGCAAAATGTGTTTTGCAACCACCCAGTGAACCTTCCTAGGCTCACACATAAACTGACTCATCGTGTTGACTGCAAAACAAATATCTAGTCTAGTGTTGATGAAATACATCAAGGAATCAATCAGCTGCCTGTACAATGTGGGATCCACCAGCTCGGAATCCAAAGCATGAAGCTTCTTCTAGTTGGTAATCATTGGTGTCGACATGGGTCTACAATCCTCCATGTGGAATTTGCCAAGGATGTCCAAAATATACTTCCCTGCGCTAGGAAGAAATGCCCCTCCTCCTGCCACACCTCCAAACCCAAAAAGTAATGCATCAAGCCGATGTCCTTCATCTCAA
>APFE031733208.1:0-23952 GCA_000404065.3 Pinus taeda
TGCTAAATAAAGTTAGAAAGAAAAAAGAAAAAAAATAGAGATAAATCACCAAATAAATAAATAATACTAATAATAATACTAAAAATGCTATAGGTCAAAAAAAAATAGCACCACCCCGCGGAGGGGGCAGAAACACCAACTAAGAAGAGAGCGCTGGAATCCAGCACCTACTGATTTTCCAGCCAACATCTCTATTGAGATTGTTCGGCCTCTTTTCAATCTTGATAGCTTCCCTAAATTTACAATGATGGAACTGAGCAAACTTAGCCACAACCTTGGCCTCCTCAATACATACCTAATGCTTGGTCTTTTCTACATGCTCTGCTAAAACCGATGACTTGGATCTCGCATGTCTTAGGTCAGCAGCATGTTCGCAGATCCTTTGATGGATGGATCGCCCTGTTTCCCCAATATAGGGGGTACCACATGAACAAGGGATCAAGTAGACACCCTTCATGTCCTTAGGGTTAACGAGATCCTTCACCGATCTGAGGGAATTGCGAATGGTGTTGAGGGGCCTAAAGGTTGAGGGGATATCAAATTTCTTAAGGATCCGAGCGATCTTGTCCGTGGTTCCTTGGATATAGGGAAGATGGACACCTAGACGACGCTCTTTAGGAATATTAGTGACAACTATGTCTAAAACTATACTTTTGACAGGTATTTGAGCTAAGGTCACAACTAGGTCTTTGATCAATCTTAGGCATGGTAATTTCTTTGATTCAAAGGTGTAAAGGTCATGATAAGAACGGGTAACTTGTAACTGAAATTCGTCCATAATTAACTTTGGCATAAGGTTACGAGAGGCTCTAGAATCTAGCATGCAGTTGTAACAAAGAAAATCATGAGCTTTTAATGTTAGATAAAATGGTGGAAAAATTTTATCAATCACATCAGAACTAGGGCCAAATACAACCGAGGGTTTTTCATCCTGCAAACTAATAACATCTCCCTCAGCATCTATACTAGAAGATTGCATCCATTTAGACACTCGATTTTTGTAACTGGGATTTTTGGAAAGTTCGGCTAAAGGTATGGGAATCTTGACCCTTTCCAATTCCTTTTCAATATTAAAAGTGGTCAAAACAGTCTTGTCAAATGGAAGGGTTTCAGTGGATGACTCTGTAGCCTGAGGTGTTGGAGTTTGTGTTTGAATGGTTTTCATTGCAGGTTCAATTATGGTGGTGGATTTTGGAGGTCTACCAAGACCTGATCTAGGCCTTAGATCATATCTTTTATTCAATTCTACAATTGAAAATTCAGAGAATGCTAAGTATTTTGCAAGTTGAGCCAAAAGACTGAGGTTATGATGAAGGAACTGTGGCCATCTGTACTACTGATGAATCAATATTATTGATATCTTCAGTGATTAAACGGCCTGTATCCTGTGACTGTTGATCATAAATCATCAAAGGTGGTTGAATGTTTTGGTCAGAAGCTGGTCTCTAAAGAATTTTCATTTGAGGAGTTCTTACGAATTGAGTTTGAGTTTGAGATCTAACAGTAGTTTGTTGAACAGTTCTAGGTTGTGTTTCAATTTTTGAAATCTTGTTAGAAAGGTTCCTAAGCAAATATGTAATCTCATCAATTTTTTGATCTTCAAATTTAGATTTGGAGGAGGATAAATCATAAATCTTAGCTTTTAGTTTTCTTTCTTCTTTTTCTGCTTTAGCTGAGTTTTCTAGACGCTGACTTATTGGCTTCTACCTCTATAGCGTATGTCTGCATGTCTTCTAATGTATTAGAAACTCTTTCCTTTAGCATGACTATAATTTCATCATCAAATGCTTTGGAAAATATGAACTTTGCAGCCGCTACTGGTGGTTTACAATCAGCAGGAATTTTGTGATAGAGTTTGTTAAATCTTTTGATGAATTCGGAAACTGGTTCACTAGGGTTTCTCTTTAATTCTTCAAATTCAGTAAGGAAGTAAACAGGATATTTCTTTACCCTCCATTTATTTTTTAATATTGTTATGAGATAATTCCAATTTCTAATAGAGTCGGTTCTGAGCTGCCTAAACCAGATCCTAACGTTTCCTTCTAAAGAATGTACAAATAATCTCATATAAACATTTTCCCTTCTATGTTCATATTGTTAGTAAAATCTAGGAAGGTTGATACATGATCCTCTACTGAGCAACATGTTTCTCCATTTAATATTGGCATATGTTTTAAATAACCATCAGGAAAATTTCCCAAGTTTGCAGGGAGAACTAGAGCATCATACCTAGATTGCACAATGGGTCGAAAAGCCATAACAATAGGAGGAGTATGTGGTGTCTGAGTGGATGTTGATGAGGAAGAGGAAGATGATGAAGATGAAGATGAAGGAGATAAAGATGAGTCAGTAGGTGTATTAATATGTGGAGGAGAGGGAGGAGACCTCTTTAAGGATTTGAAATGGGTTTTGATAGCCAATTTCTGAACTCCTCGTGGGAAGTCTTCCTTTTTTTCAAAAAAAGGATTCGAATAGATAGAAAATGTCTCTTCAAGATTAGTTGAGGATAATGGAATAGAATAAGGAGTTGGAGTAATGAAACCTTGAGGTTTGAATTCAGGTAAATGTAAACCCAATTCTTCCTCAAATGAAGGTGATTTGATAGGAATAGATGGAACTTGATATGATTCAAGTGACTGTATTAAAAAGGATGATGGAAGGTCTATTCCTCTGGAAATAAGATCAGAAACCCTAGGAGGTAGTTCAGTCCAATCAGGATGGGTTGGTATAAATGAAAAGGGATCAACAGATCGAATTTCTTCAGGGTGTAAAGCTAAAGAAGAAGAAGGTGTTCTATGTCTTCTCCTTGAAGAGGCTCCCCTGATGAGTCTTTCTAGGTCTGGTAGAGGGTTAACAATCTCATAATCAAAACATGATCTTGTATGCTTATAGGGAGCTAGCTTGGACCAGTGGAATCGTCGGGTGAAATATTTTGACCTATAACCTTATCCTTTATTCACCTTAAAGGAAAGAGAAAATCATTGCCCCAAGGAAAATTTAACTTTCAGTTCTTCGCTCCCCAAAAATGGTGCCAGTCCGATGTTGTCCTTTAAGATAACCTAAGGTCGATTGGCTATGCCAAAGCATCTAAAATGTTTTGTTGATTTCAATGGTTTGGAGGACTAGTGAACTATTTAAAAACATGTACTTTAAACTTAGAAAGATTCTTAATAAAACAAAAGGTCGTTCTTTAAATACATATGGTTATTTGATTTAAATGAGATGGATAAGTAGAATATAGAGAGGTATAAGTGATTAAATATTCAGACTGAGTATTTAACCATTTATAAGCAGAAATCAAGAAAGCAGTGTTTCCTAGATCAACATAATATAATTAAACTATTACAGAAATATAGTGCAATTTAAGTTCAAAGAGGAATTTACAATAACATATAGTCTTGCAAATTAATATCTTATTTATATGCAACTTCACATCGGATTCAAAATGAAACTGAGATTCAATTAAATTTTCAATCGGATGACTGTAAAAGAATTGAATTATATGAAGAATACAAAATGAAAAACATGATGAAAACAACTCGCTGGGAGACAAGCCATATGAAGTAAATCCAGAATCTTTTATTACATCAAAAATGCTCCAACTTAGTACAATTTTGTGTGATAATTGGTTCAAAGATGCAACCCTCAATACTTCGATAGAATGAAGTATTTAAACAAAATAGAAAATATTACAATAAATTCCTGAGTGACATGACATTCTATTATTACTTAAAACTAACAGAAACAGAAGTAATTCAATCAAAAAGAATGAATCTAAACATTTGGCCTTGTTTTGAAGGAAAGTTGTTGCTGAGTGGCCACTATTCGGGTGTTGCATTGGTGAAGCTGATCTGTCCTTTAATCCTGAAATTCATACAACTTTTGCCACCATTCTTCATCTGGAATTGCTATCTTATTTACCATACGGTATATTTCATCTACCTTAGTATACTGGGAAAAAGTGGGTTTTACAGTGAAAATACGTTTTATATTATGCTGAATAAAATATATGTTGTTGATGGATTCATAAGATGCCCTGCTCATCATGGAAACTTTGATGTTGGAGAACTTGGCTGTGTCCCTGGAAATGTCTTGAAGTTTCTTCAAATAGTCGTACCTGGTCATTAATTTATCATTTATCACAAACAGTGAAGGTAGACCCTCCTTGTTCAATGCATCAATTCTTGTTAAAAATTTGTTCACTGCAACTTCAAGAGTGCGACACTTCTTTGTCAACTACACTATTAAGTTCTTTTTGGTCATAACTTTCTTCACCTCCAGAATATTTTTAGTCCTGCCATCCTCTCCTAGATCATCCAATTCATACATATTTTTAGAATTAATAAAGTTTATAATGTCGTTTGTTGTAGCAGGCATCTCTCCCAGTTGAGAATTTATATTGGCAATTGTCTACTTTGCCTTTTCCATCAAATCCTTCTGCTCAAAAATAATCTGGATATGTGGCCATATTTCATCTATCTCCTTAATGATGTTGTTCCATATGATTTCTTTGACATTACCCAGAGTGTGGCCAATGGAAGCCTTGGTTGTTGACTTCTTCCATACTTCTATCTAATTTTGAGCTCTCTGAAGCTCTGTTGCATGAAAAATATTAGATTTATTTTGATGATCCTCAAGAAGTTTCACTTGGTCATGAAGTTTCTTAATTTCTTCATTCTGTAGAGACATATTTTGGACTACATTGGCCAACTGGTCTACAGCATCTCCTATACTTGTTGTAGTTGGCATGGTTGTAGGAATGATTGTGATAGGAAGTGCTTCTAAAGGGGCAGTCCTTTTAGAAGATTTCTCCTTTTCTTTGATCAATTTATCCATCTTTTTCTCCATTTTCTTAAGTTGTGCAGTCTGCTCCATGACGAGTTTCATCATATCTACCTTTTGAGTCTTTGTCTCTACAATAACCTTAGCTAGAGGATCTTTATTAGCTAGCAGTTTTAATTGCTTCCTCAATGTTGCTATGTCCAAATTCTTCTTTTTGACCAGCTCCTCTACAGCATTGATGTTTGTAGGATCATAACCCAGTTTGATTACCAAAACCTCCAAGTTTTTAATCGTGGTGTCTTTTTTAAGAGCAGAAATTTTCTCCATCTTTAGCTATGACTGGAAATTTTCTAGTGTAACTTGTAATTTGGACAAATTCATGGTTGTGTTAGTGAAAATAGAGAAAATCATTTCCCCAGTCCAATTATGAATCTCCATTTGGTCAATGGGATGTATATCCTTGACATCAAACTCAAAATATGTCTTTTTGTAGTCTGTTGCTCCATTGGGATGAGGAACTTATGCCTGAAGGAATTCCATCTGCATTTTCCCCTTCTCTGAGTTAAAGGATGACAGTGACCTACTTTGGGCACCAGGAGTTTGCTTATAGAACTGGTTGTAAGTGTTAATATTCAAGGCTTCATTTCTAACTTTTATTTCCTTGAAGATATCCATTATTATCTTCTCTTTCTTGCCTGAAGTAGATGTACCTGTCTGCATTATTTGTTGCTACTCTTGTGAAGTTGAAGAGGTAGTAGGACACTGTGTAGATTTATCACCCACTAATGAAGAAATAAGTGGCTCATTAGTGATGATAATGGTCTGTCGCTCTGAATCTTTGGTAAGGCTTAGTCTGGAACTAAGCTTAGCCTTCTTTTTGTACATAATTTTAAACCCCTCACTGAAAATATCAATCCCTAAAGGGGACTCTTCCTCTCTGCTCCTCTTGGTTGTCTTCTCCTGCATGGTAGGAGTCTACACTATTGATGATGAGACCTGTTGTTCTTCTACCTCTTGTAAGGTGGTCTCAACCCACTCTAGTTGATTTTTACATTTTTGTATTTCTGGCCTGGGTGTGGGAAAGTAAGGAGTAGACTTGGTTTCTATCCTTAGTTTAGAAATTATCCCTAATGCATCATAAGACCAGGTAAAAATGAGATTGAACTGCATTTCCTTCAAAAGATTATCTACCTTTTCCCCTGCTGCCCTATTGTTGCAAATGAAAGGGCCAACCTGTGTTTTTATCTCAAACTGGGACTTTTTCTTGGTAGTAACAAACTGGATTTCATCCATATTGATCATCTGCCTCATGTATTCTAAGGCAAAAATCCTCATTGGGATGAATTTTGGCAGCTTGTAATGTGGGAGCTCACATCTAAATATCCTTATTTCTGAATAATTTTCATACAGGTATCAATCCCCTATCTAAACATGATCTCATAGCTGCAACACCATTTTGATTTCTTTACTAATCCTCGGTTCTATTCTGTTGTTCATGAGACCTATTGCTGGGTGGAAAAACATCTCTGTAAATTGTTTATAATTGTACATTTTTTGCTCTTTCATGACTAGAGTCGTCCAAAGTATGATTGATTTCTGGTTTCCCTTCTCATCCAACTTTTGCAAAGATAGGTTAATATTGTCCCCCTGAAAGTATAGGAACATGTAGACTAACACAGAAGCATATTTGAATACATCCTCTATTGGAAATTTAACTAGTTGTGGATTAATGGATTCTATAAGAAAATGGATAAAATTAAACACAATTGAGAGCTTAGCATCAGCAAAGAAGATGGGAAAAAAGTCTATAATGGCCTCATCTACCCATTGGTTAGAGTAATAGCCAAGAAGGTAGGAAACAACAGTGACAATTTTCTTGGCTCTCTCAGGGAATATGGAGGAGGGATAAGGAGGATTTTTCTTTGGTAATGCAGCATCTTGTGTCAAAAATAGTTCAAGAGTTTGGGCTCTTTTGGCAAAGTCTAGTTTCTGGTATATTTCAACCAGTGCTTCATAAGAAAATGGGGTAGCATCGTCTATTGTAGGAGCTTGCATCATCTGATCAATGGCCTGAGGGGTTATGGTAAACAAAATTTCTCCAGTGGGGGTGACTATGGACCTTTGGCTTGGCAAGTATGAAGCATAACATTTTCTGATAAAATTAAGGGTGTTGTGGATACAAGGAAAGATGTACTGAGGTAAATTTGACTCCAATGGTTGGATATCATCATATTTATTAGTACACTTGTCTTCTAGCCAATAGTACATCTCGAAGAGGTCAAGTTCATAGAGTGTCTCATGAATTTTGTAGTCTCTGTCATCCATAGGGATGTGGTGAATATTTATAGGAGGATATATTAGAGGATTGACAGTTTCCTCTAGTCCTTTGTCCTTTGGAGCCATCTTGGCTATGGCTGAGAGCAGAAGTGAAAATTGGATTGGGAGGAGACAATTCACAAACAGAAGTCAGGTTCTGGAGACAGGAACAGAAGGAGTAAACTAGAAATGATGAGATAAAGAGTGTCGTTGGCGATTGACAATGTTGGGATTGAGTCCAACAACCTTTAATCAAATCAATTAGCAGTGATAAAACATGAATTGAGTAAACTTGTTTGACAATATGGGAAGGAGTTTTATATCTAAATTTGGTTTTCCATTGGTGGCACGGGTTTATTTAATTAACGTCTAAGCCAATTGAATGCTTAATAGGTTAATTCTAGAGGGAATGAATGTGATTTGATGGAGTTTAATGGACGAATGAGGTGGCAGAAAGCGAATGGTAGGAGCGCAACGGTCAAGCAATATTGGGAGCAATGGAATCACATTTTCGAAGGGGGGGTTATTTGTTTGTGGTTTCACTCATGGAGGGTCTGAAATGCCGAGAAGCTCACACGTAGGGGTGGGCGCGGTTTGGTATACCGCCCATTTCAGACCCCCCCGATAGTAAAGTTCGAATGGTGGGGAGGGGGGGGGTGAAATTGCATGCGGGCCGTCAGATGTGGGAAGATGGGCGGAGATGGATGGTGACATGGCGGGGAATTAACCGTGATGTGACAGGATTTCTCGATGGGGTTAGGAATTGGTTTAATGCAATGTTGGGGAATGCGTGATATAAGAGGGGTATTAAACTTAGGGAAATGAGAATGAAGTGAAAAATGAGCAGAGGGGTAATATTATTTGTGATTTTAAAACTTAGGGATATGATTAATACCCAAAATTAATATATAAACCTTTAGAGTAAACCTTTACTCTTTTGTCTTTTTCTTTTGCATATGAAAATATCATTTGATAATTGACTTGTGGCGCATTTAGACTAGCAGCCTGTGCATTTACAAAAACATAAAATGAAGCCTTTCTCTTCTTTTTTCTTCCCTAGCATTTTATTTTCCTTTGCCTTCTTTATTTAGGGCAGCTACCACTTAACATTTTATTAATATGGATGCCTATAAAACATCAAATTTTGCCTAACATTTTAACTTTTCTTTCTTTTTGCATCCATATCCTAACTTAACATTTTAAAATTATTTTGACTAATATACTAACTTATCAAAAATAAATAATGTTACAACACCATTTAGATGGCATTTTGAAGTAGTGTTTTTGTAAAGGTTTAGAAAACATTTATTCAATTTTGGAGCCTTGTGAGAGACTCGATTAGAGCCTAGATTTATATTAGATGATTGGATTCCTTATTCAAGGTTGGAGCCTTGTGAGAGACCAAGTTGGAGCCTAGATTTATATTTGAGGATTAGAGTCCTCATTCAAGGTTAGAGCCTTGAAGAAGTTGGAAATTTTGTTATATAGGTTGGAGGCTAAATATTTGTGAAAGAGGATTGGATTCCTCGCTATCTTCATTAATAAAATTATTCTCTTATTCTACTTCTTGTGTTTCTGGTTTAACTTGTCATAAAATATTATCTAGCATAATATAATAATTGAAAGAAATATGAATTCGCAGGGTTGACTAAAAGGGATAGAATAGTGGTATGAGTTTGTATAGTGTGCAAGACAATGATAGGAATGGAGCCCGCAAAGTGTCTTTTAGGATTGGTGGAGGTAACCCTCAAAGATAGGCCATACCAATCAAGTCTTTCAGTTGCTTTTTTACTTCAAGATGAATCAACCATTCTAGGTTTGAAGACATGTTGGATGGCACTTACAACTTCAATCCATGGAATAAAATGATGGTTTTGGTTCTCAAGGAGAATAGCCTATGGGAGTTTGTAAACACCCAAGTTTCAACTCCTTCAAATGTTACGGATCTAGCTACGCATGACTTGAAATATGTGAAGGCCAAATGTATCAGCATGGATGGAGTGAAGTATCATGTGATCCCTCATATATCATCAAAGAATAATGTCCATGAGATGTGGACCACTCTAATAAACCTATATCAAAGTGAAAATCGTAATTAGAAAATCATGTTAAAGGAGAAACTCACGAACACCGAGATAACCAGATCAAACATCGTGGCATCATATCTCACTAGAATTTGGAAAATTTGAGATGATCTTGGAGTTGTTGGGGTAGTCATGCCAAATGAGGAGCTTGTGAGTACAGCCCTGACTGGGTTCTCAAAACCTTGGGCTATGTTTGTAGCAAGTGTTTTAGCATGAGAAAAGCTACCAAATTGGAATAGAATATGGGATGACTTCACCTAGAAGGAGATTTAGGAGAAATCATTGTCTCAAGGACAAAAAAAGAGTGGGGATGATAAGATAACTTCTCTTTCTATTCGAGCAAAAAAAGAGAAAATATTCAAGTAGGCGAGGTAAGGAGCCAACCTCACAACCCAATAATATGGCCTTAACTAAGGTCAATTTTTTTGCTAGTCATAATATGAGACATTATTCGTCACGGTGTTAAGAGAGGAAGAAGGGTGGAAAGGCTATGCAACCAGTTGTAGTTGCATCAATAGAAGGTCAATAGGAGTTTTCTAATGAGTTTGAAAATGAGTTCAAATTTATTTTTTATCCATAAATTGTTTTTAATATTACACTAGATAGTTTGTCACAATAGATCTGATAAAATTATATTTAATATCAGAAATTATACACTATTATAGTTTTATTAGATTTATGGATCTATAGATTTGTTGTTAATAATGCATGCATGCGAATTAAAGTTATGCAGAAAATTGAAAATGGAAATTAAAAGCTCACATACACATTTGACACAAGATATGCTCTGGGAAACCCTTTCGGGAGAAAAACCCAGCTGGAAGATGAGGTCACCCTGCTCTCTTTTCCTAAATGGAAATATAGCTGCAATTAAAAAGAAGTAGGGTTTGTGGCCTATGGGTTGCTACAGTGCACAAATCCTCTTTGTTTTATCGTTCTTCTATCTCTCTTAGCTATTTTTTCTCATTTATGGAACAAATGCACTCAAAAGAATGGAATCCCGTTTCCTCCTAGTGGCCTAGTTATAACACATCTTGATATCCTACTAGTGGTTAGGTTTAACTACCTCAACTCTTAACCAAAGCTACAATATAGACTCTTCTAGATTATTACACATCATAATAATGGGGGATGACATGGTATCCTTTTGAATTATGGTGGTGAAAATAGGAAAGTCAACTTTTGAGTGGCATAACTTTTGCATAAGGACTCTGATTGATGTGATTATTGCATCATTGGAAAGACCTATGTGTGTAGAACAACAAAAAAGGTGTGGCATTAGAGAGGCAAAGTTTGAACCCCAAAAAACGTAGTTTGATGCCTCAAAATGCTTGCGGAAGGTTTCGAACCTTGTTTTTCCAAACTGGGTCTTGCTAGTAAAAACAGTCTCATGAGTTGATTCCTCTTCTTTTTCCACTCTAAAAGCATCGAGATGGATGAAAAACAATATAATGATCCAATTTGGATCACACCTCCTCATTTTGGGAGGATTTTGGTCCCCAAAATCTTCTATTGAATGAGGTGAGGAAAGTTTTCCTCCACCTCTCTGGTGTGCCATTTAGCTTTGCCTGGAAATTGTCCTTTCAACTCAAGCTGTCAAAGGCCACGTTTCCCCTATCTTGTAGTTTTGGACCTCTTCTACAAAAATGTGTCTTTTGTTAACTCTTCCTAAGCTTCTGGTTCCAAATCCTCCACAGAAGGTAGGACTTGTTCCTCTTCCTGATCTAGCATGGAAGGCTCATAGAGTTTTGAATTCTCTACAATCATAGCCGAGTAAATGAGAATATATGGTGGTAAATTGAGTCGGTAGGAATTATCACCCATCTTTTCCAGTATCTTGAAGGACCCATACCTCAAAGCCTTGATTTTCTTACCAGGCCCCTATAGCCTCTCCTTGTTCAATTATATCCATACTTTGTCTCCCACTTTGAATAATTTATTTATTCTATGTTGATCATGTCTGACCTTATATTTCTACTGTGACTTTTGCAGTGTTTCTTGGACCTGTGGATGGATTTGCCTTATCTTCTCTATAATTTTTTCAACCCTCAAGGCATCTCATGTAAGATTTTCCCTCACTCCTCCTTGTTGTCCATATGAAATGTCAAAAAGTGAAAGCGACAAATATCCAAAATAGATTTCAAATGGGTTATTTTCTTTAGAAGTGTCATTGTTGAAAAATGCGGCAACAAAATGGCAATTTGATTTTTCCTTGATTAAGTTGAGAAATTTCAAATTTCCACATCAGCAGACAACTTGGATGCAGTTAAATTGTGTGACATGGCTTGTGTCACCCAGTTTACTTAGTAAATTCGAATTGGAGGAGTTAGAGTTTAGTTAAGCATGTGTGATTGCTAATTTGTAGCAATCGAAGTTAGTTATCTCAAGTTGCTTTCAGTTAAACTAGTTCCAACTATTGGAGGAACTAGTGGAAGATTAGTTGTGCAGTGGGACTTCAGTCAAACTCAATGATCATCCAATTAATTGATCAATAAACCCAAGATAGCTAGTTCATGCATAGAATTTGAGTTACCCAGTTGAGGTGGAGATTCCAAGGTAGTGTAACATAGTTTTGAACTAGCCTTGATTGTACAGGTGCTGCATGCAATTAGATGATCAACCTTGGGAATTGTGTAATCAATTTGAGGAATTTCCTAAATAACAGGGGCATGATTTCTCAAGGAATTGTGCAAGGAAATAGGGGCTCAAGTACAGGTATAAATTGACTAAGTTTGGGTCAGAGGTTGTTAGTGATCAAAGATGTAGGTTATTCACTTGCACATTGTGCTCAGTTGAGCAAATCAATTGTAATACATCTCTATTCATCATATTAATGCAGCAAGCATTGGGGATTTTAGCAGATTGCCTTCCCCAAGAAAAATATTGTGTGCATGTGTGTTATTTTTTATTACATGTATGAATTTTTTGTTCTAAATTGTGAATTACTTCCGCAGAGCAGTAGAGTAGGTTTGTGTCTTGTGATTTTGATTAAAAATTCATGAGAAGTTACAAATATACACCATAATTTCTACATGGAACCAGAGTAGAATTCACACTAGAGCAGAAATTTTGAAGTTGTTTCTGAAGAGGTTTGAATTTGGAGTTCATTGCAACAACATCTCTTCAGAGCTGAGAAGATGACCTTCAACAATTTGAGAATAGAGTATGCCTTGGAAAGAACCTCTAATTTCATCGCATGGAAGGATCGTATGGAGGCGGTATTGGATGACAATCGATTTCTAGAATACATCAAGACAAATGTTGCTAAACCACAAGCATCTGAAACCTAGAACCTTGCTCAATGGAAGAAATATGTATTCAAGCCAAGGAGAATAATCTTGGAGGGAGTACGGGATCACATTGTCTCAAATTTCCATAGAAAAGATAGTTCGTTCGCAATGTGGAAAGCACTAACAGAATTGTTCGAGAACAGTAGCGACCACAGGAAGTTGGAACTCAAGGATAAACTTTGAAGTATCAAGATGCATAAGAATGACACTATTCCACAGTATATGAGCACGTTCACATAATGTCATGATGAATTTGGTGGGGTTGGTGTTAATGTTGCATAAGAGGACTTGGTAAGCCTAGCCCTTCTAGGCCTTCCCAAGAGCTGGTGTAGCTATCAAGATTTAGTGAGCAGGAGGTAAAGACTACCAAATTGGGAACACTTATGGTCTAATTTGGTACAGGAGAAAATAAGGTGGAATACCAGATATGGAACTTCATCCAAGGGCGAGAATGAAGAAAAATTTGCATTGGTTGGAAAGGGAAAGAAGGGAAGAGGTAATAAATCTCAATCCAAACCGAAGTCCAGCCAAGGGGGCAAGAAGAAAGGTTTGTCCAAAATTAAATGCTTCCATTGTCATGAATTCGAGCACTATGCCACGAAGTGTCCACACAAAAAGGTAAACAAGAAGACCTCAGGAGGAGCAGCAAGTGAAGCCTTGGCTTCATAGTTCGAGCTTATCTTCACCCTTATCACATGCATGGCCAAAAAAATGATGGGGAGTGTGTGGTACTTGGACTCAGGTGCCTCATTTCACATGACATGGTGTAGATATTTTTTCAGTGACCTGGAGGAGAAATACCTTCATATGCACATTGATCTGGGGGACGATAGAAGGTACAACCCTACCAAGGTTGGTATAGTCACCTTTCAAAGGGAGTCAGGCTCCCCTCTCAGGCTCAAGGGTCTCATGTTTGTTCCGGGCCTTACGAAAAATCTCATCTTTGTTGCAGTTCTGGAATACCGTAGTTATGATGTGATCTTCAACAAAGGAAAGGAACTATTGAAACACATAGCCATGGGACTGGTGAAGCATATCAGGGTTCATGTGAAGAACTTGTATAAGATAGATGTGGAAGATTGTGCTACATTAACCAGATTATGCAGAAAATAACCACAAGCCTCACCAAAGGAGCACTTGAGAAAATATATTTATGCAAGGTGTGTAATTTAGGGAAGTACACAAAATCCACATTCCATGATCGGGACAACAAAGCATATGTAGTCGTAGAAAGGATCCACTCTAATGTTTGTGGACCTTTCTTGACAGCCTCCACTGCCAGACATAAATATTTTTTCATTTTTATTGATGACTTCTCACAAAAGTGATAGATCTTCTTCATGTGGAAGAAAGATGAGACATTCTCCAAGTTCATAGAATTTAAGGCACTGGTTGAGAAAGAAAATGACAAGAAGGTGAAGGCTCTCAAGAATGATAATGGAGGTGAGTAAGTGTCAAATGAATTTATAAAAAATTGTGAAAAAGAAGGCATTCAATGAGAGTTGACAACACCCTACAACCCACAACAAAATGGGGTGGCTGAGAGAAAGAACCATAGCATTGTGGGAGCAGCGAGGGCGATGTTGCATGACCAAGGCCTACCTATGCATTTGTGAGCTGATGCATGAAACACAACAGTCTATTTGCATAACTGAAGTCCTCATTGGGTTTTCGACATGATTACATCGAAGGAGGCTTTCTCAGGGAGAATGTTGAATGTGTCGCACTTCAAGATTTTTGGAGCCTCTGTTTACTTCCATGTATCCAAAGAATCAAGGAAGAAGCTTGAGTTGGCCATAGAATTGGGGGTATTTTTGGGTTACACAGAAACTTCCCATAACTACCATGTGTACTTTCCATCCCTTTGAATGAAATTTGTGTGAAGGGATGTAAAATTTGATGAGAAGAAAGAGATGTGGTTCTCTCTTGAGAGGGAGATTCAAATCCCGCCAAAGGAGGAGCTTTTCACTCCAAAGGAGGAACCTCAAGAAGTTATGGAGCAACCACAAATTGAGGAGTAGAGATTGGAGACATCCACTCAAGCATAACCATCTAGAGAAGGTAGAAAAACAACCTAGGAAGATGAGAGACTTGTGCAGGATGTGAGGGAGAATGTGGGTGTTCCTTAAAATCGGTGCAGGCAGAGAAGGTCACCTGATTGGTACACTGGCTACATGGATCTAATGACTGAGCTTGTAGAGACTGAACCATCATATTTTGAGGAATCAGTGAACAGCCTATATGGCTTGATGCAATAGTGGAGGAATATGAATCCATTGTAAAGAATAGTGTTTGGGAAGTGATCCCTAGACTAGCAGATAAATCAATTGTTCGTTTGAGATGGATCTTCAAGGTAAAGCATGCAGCAGACAAAATCATAGAGAAGTACAATGCCATATTTGTGGCAAAGGGTTACTCCCAAGTTGAGGGAATTGACAATGAGGAGACATTTGCTCTTGTAGCAAGGTAATCATTCATTAAATCAATTCTTTCACCAGATGCGCAGATGGGGCAGAAGATCCACCAGATGGATGTAAAAATATAATTTCTCAATGGGGTTATTGAGGAGGAGGTGTACATCGAGAAACCAGAAGCTTTTGAGACATTTGATCGAGAGTCTCATGTGTGCATACTCGAACAAGTGTCGTATGGTCCCAAATAAGCACCTTGTGCTTGGTACACCTGGATCAATAGCTATCTCACCAGTTTGGGCTTCACCAAAAGTGAAGTGGATGCAAACCTCTATCATATCTTGGTAGAAGGTAAATTTCTTATTATTTTCTTATATGTTGATGATTTGATTTTCACTAGTGATGAGAAGCAAATTAAATCTTGCAGGAGGACCTTGCAAGAGAATTTGAAATGAAGGACATGGGTCTCATGCACTACTTCCTCAAGTTGGAAGTATGGCAAGGCAATGGGTAACTATTTGTCTCTCAAGGAAAGTATGCAAATGAGATACTATAGAGAATCTGCATGGAGAGTTGCAAACCTATAGACACCTCTAGCAACCAACTGGAGGAAGGAGGATGCCACTTCTGGTGAAGAAGTGGATGCTACTATTTATCGGTAGCCAGTGGATTCACTCATGTATCTTGTGACCACACAACCATATATGTGTTATTCACTCAACCAGCTACTCCAAGCCAAATTAATTTGGAAGGAAACTATGCATGTTTTATGGTACCTCAAAGGCACTACCTAGTTTGGACTATGGTACAGATGGAAAGAGGGAGTGAAGTTATGTGGCTTCATAGATGGAGATTGAGCAGGGAGTCCATCAGACAAAAAGGGTACATCAGGTGGAATTTTCAGCATTGGGTCCGCAATTGTTTCTCGGTACAATAGGAAGCAAAGATATGTGGCACTAAGCTCGGCAGAAGCATAATACATGGTTGGAAGTCAAGCAAAATGTGAGGCAATATTGATGGGAAAGATACTAGTTGGACTGTTTAGTCAGATGATGGATCCAACTATGATCTAATGTGATAATCATAGTTGCATCAAGCTCTTTGAGAATCATGTATTTCACGATAGATCCAAGAATATAGATATATGGTATCACCATTTATGGGACTATGTGCAAAGGTGGAAAATGTTGCTACACTACATTCTGACAGAGGAAAAAGATGATGACATTTTGACAAAGGCTTTGTCAAGAGGGAAGTTCGAGTTCCACATATGCAGGATAGGGGTGGTTGATAATCCCTTTCTTGCTGAGAGGGAGTGTTGAAAAATGCAGCAAGAAATTCTCAATTTGATTTTACCTTGATTAAATTGAGAAAAATTGAATTTCCACACCAATAGACAACTTGGACGCAGTTAACTTGTGTGACATGGCTTGTGTCACTTGGTTTACTCAATAAATTCAATTTGGAGGAGTTAGCATTTAATTAAGCATGTTTGATTCCTAATTTGTAGCAATCAAAGTCAGTTATCTCAAGTTGTTTTTAGTTAAACTAGTTCCAACTATTGCAGGAACTAGTGGAAGGTCAGTTGTGTAGTGGGACTTTAATCAAACTCATTGATCATCTATTTAACTGATCAATCAGCCCAAAATAGCTAGTGCATGTAGAGAATTCGAGTTACCCAGTTGAGGTGGAGATTCCAAGGCAGTGTAACATCAATTGTAGACTAGTCTTGATTGTACAGGTGTTGCATGCAGCGAGATGATCAACCTTGGGAATTGTGCAATCAATTTGAGGAATTTCCTATAGGGGCATAATTTCTCAAGGAATTTTACAAGGAAATAGTGGCCCAAGTAGAGGTAGAAATTGACTAATTTTGGCTCAGAGGTTCTCAGTGAGCAGAGAGATAGGTTATGCACTTGCAAGTTGTGCTCCGTTGAGCAAAACAATTGTAATACATATATATTCATCAAATTAATGCAAGCAAGCATTGGGGCTTTTAGTAGATTGCTTTCTCCAAGAAAAATATTGTGTGCATGTGTGTTATTTTTTATTACATGTATGAAATTTTTGTTCTAAATTGTGATTTAATTTCCGCAGAGAAGTAGAGTATCTTTTTGTCTTGTGGTTTTTATTAAAACTTCATGAGCAGTTGCAAATCTATACCATAATTTTTACAGTCACACAGCTTTGTTGTAATAATGTTGTATATACACGAGATTTTCATCCCAAGTCTTTAGACGCTTTTGGTTGTATCCCCTAAAAAGTCGCACCAAAGTCTTGTTAACTACTTTTCTTCTGCCCATCTATCTATGGATGGAATGTTGTAGATATTTTCAACTTCATGTCCATCTCCTCCCACAATGTAGTCCAAAACACACTGAGAAATCTTGTATCCTTGTTTGCATCGATGCTCCTTGGTATTGCAAAGTGCACCTAGACATGTCCAAAAAATAAGTGTGTTGCTTCTTATACACTGATGGTCTTCTTACACGGCATCAGAACACACATCTTGTTGAACTTGTCAACTACCATGAACAGGTAGTCATGCCCCTTCCTGGTTATTGGTAAATATCGCACAAAGTCCATGGAAATGCTTTCCCAAGGACAAGTGGGTATAGGAAAGGGACAATATAGACCATGTTTCATGTTAATATGCTTGTTGGTACAACAAAGTATGCATCCTATTATGAACCTAGCTACCTGTTCTTGCATCTTGGGTCAATACACATACCTCTACAAGTTGGTCATGGTCTTCCCTACACCAAAGTTCCCTGCAACCTTATAGGTGTGAGCCTCTATAATCAGCTACAATCACTCATCTTTAGGAACACATAGCTTATCCATCCTTTAGAGTAACCCATCTTGGAGATGGTAGTTAATGGTGTTGTCACCATCGTGCACATGACTCTGACTCTGCAACTTCTAAAACACCTATTCGACCCCTAATCCGCTAAGGGTTGGTGTGGAATGCGAGTAGTCACTAGAGTCCAAGACACCACTTGGTATGGGAAGACCAAGGGTCACAAGGAAACGTATAAATACATAAACCTTTTTGAATAAATGTAATGTCACGCTTATCATATTTGGTTATCCATTCCATGTGTGTGTTTAACATGGTATTAGAGCGGGCGAATTCTTGCCCTGCTCAAATTTGAACCATTATTTTTGTGAAATTTCTGTTCATATCATATTTGCCATCAGTCCTGCACTTCTAGGCTAAATTCTAGCTGAATTCTCTGCCCCTCTACGACTCAAATTTGCGGTTTTGAACCATCTCTCAACTAGATTTGAGCTAGGTAGAAAAGTACCATAGTAAAAAAAGGGACAAATGCACATGTCATAAACTATGTATTGAATGTTGGAAATGTGAATTCATATGCATGTTACCTTTCCTTTAACGCCGATTTGATTTTGTTTATTGTGTTGTATTGTATACTAGAGAGCGTGAGGTATATGTTGGTTATATCTGCAGTGAGTAATGTTGGTCACTCAATTTAATTCTATATGTTGGTCATGCATGAATTGTTGTGCATATGTAGTGGATTGTGAATGCATTACGGTCATTGTTGCTTGCTAGTTGGAGCATTAATTATGTGCGTTGAAGTCTTGGTATGTACATTGAAAAGAGCACGTTGGTTGTTTGGTGCACATTTGCAAAGAATATTGCAGTGACATTGAATTTTGAGTGAGTGTTTCTTCTTCCTCATTGGTTCATAGTTGTGATCAGAAAATGGCCAAAGTTTATGAAGTATTATAGTTCCTAAAAACTTTGATATAATCTTCTATTGATGGCATACTTAAAATCAAGAAGGAAACTATGTCTTATATTAGAACTTGTTTACACAATGCACAAGAGAAGATTGATTTCTTGCAGCTTGAATCACAGCTACAACAAGATGAGTTAAAGAATAAAAGGCATCTTGTTCATAACAATCATATGTTTGAGTCTGACGTAGACTCCCATAAACAACTAGAAACTAATCAGATCACTGAGATTGATGTTGAGTCTATGCCTTATGCAAGAGCAGATTTGCATTCAGAAGTAGAAATTCAGCCTGCATTTCCCAAGTCCGTCATCAAACCTTGGGAAGAGCTTGTCAACAACAAGCACATAACAGGTCTTGGATATGACAAGGAGGTATCCTTTCATAATCCAGACTACTCCAATCCCATTCAATTTTAAAGTGTTGTATTTATTTAAGACAATTCATCTTCACTTTCTCCTCTTCCTCCACATTTACAGCAGATTGTTAAATGCCAACATTGTAATCAAGTTGGTCATGTTAAAGATCATTGTTTTGATCTTCACCTGTTCAAGCATTGTAATCAACACACTCATTCTTCAAACAAAAGCTTCAAAAATAAGCCTCCTACAAGAACAAAGATTCATTTTGGATGGATCACTTCTTGGTAATGGGCTTCAACATCTAAGAACATATTTCGCTCATATCAAAGAATTTGTTCTCAAGCATTAAAAAGTCTCGCAAATGAGTTTTCTTCATATTCTCACCTTGTATCTAACAAGGGGGGAATTGTGTAGAATTTTCACCTGTAGATCAACCTGATATATGCAATGTCCTAAAGCATAATACTTGATCTACTTCTACCATAAACTTTGCGGAAGCTTAAACAGATATGAGCATCATCAAGCATGAATAGATATAACTGAGAATGAGAAGTAATCAACCATAACACAGAAGATATATCACTAGGGAAAGCACCAGCATAAAACCCTAACTTTGTATTATCATACAAGTGGAAATCTTGTTCAAGTTACAAAAAGAATTAGCTCTCAAGCTATCCTGATCTCTTTGCACTCAAACAATACAGCTCACAGACTCAATGGACATAGAATATATCTTCCTCAAGCCCTCCAAGCCTCCTATTTCCTTGTGCAGTTTTGATTGGGGTCCAATGATATCACATGTGTGAATTGGCCTCATCACACTCACTATAACCTTAGGTCCAACTGCGCAATCCATAAGGAATAATATTCCTTTTGCATGCAAGGAATATTCACCAAGGAATATCCTAACAACTGATATTAAATTGTCCCACCATCTGATCTCAACTGGGTCTCTGACTAAACTGACATACATGAGTTATCCATGAGTGAATCTTCAGTTATCTGAATTACAATAGTTACATGCATGGAAGCATTAACTAACTGAACTCTCATTAATTTAACAAACTATTAAATTAATCTAACTGGACTTGACTAAGTTAAACTAATTCAATTAATTACAACTCAATATTACAACTCATCCTTATCTCTTTAACTGAAGGTTAAATTCCTCAATCAAAGGAGAAACTGTTGCATGTCCTCACATAGACTTCAAGTTTGATTTTCCTTAACTAATTAACTCAAGATGAATTAATTAATTAATTCCCAAACTGTTGTTGATATCAAATTTGAAATTTACTTCCTATGTTTAGTCTAGGGACTGACTAAAATAAGAAGGGATCTCGAAATGCTATTTTTAGAAAATCTATTTTTAGCACTTTCACTTTTCACCCATTGTTGCTAAGACCTCCAATGGCTGAACTGATATTCATATCTCGGCTATTTATAGCAGTGCTATTTTTAGCATTTTCTATTTTTAGCATTTATTGTTGCAAATCTCAACAAATTGATGGTCACATACAAGCTTCAAAGATAAATCAAGCGAGCCTGAGCCACAACCTGAACCTGTTGCCTGAATCTGCAACCTGAGATAGCCATACCCAGATTCAAAGTTGTAGCTAGAGACAGATAAGCCCCTAAGCATGTCTTTGATTGGTGGCCTTCCTTAAACCGTTGCAATTTGAGACTTCCCTCTTCAGGTTGAGATTCTTCCTTTCTTCCACGGGTTGAAGACATCCCTTTTTCCAAGTTGGAGGTCTCCCTCTTCAAAACTTTAAGGAGTACATCCTCTAGCAAAAAACTTCAAATCCTTGCCAGATTTGGAAGAGTTCTGGGAATCACCCTAAGCATGCTAGGTTGAGACCCAAAGGTCTCCCTTTTCAAAAAATTGGAAGCACTTCCTCTAGCATAAGACTTATGCTTCTTGCCAAATTTGGAAGAGTTCCAAGAACTACACAAAGCGTTCTTGTGTTGGTGGTCATCCTTAAACCATATCTAGTTGAGGCGTCGAGTTCTCCCACCGTAGACCATCATCTTAGAGAGCACATTCAGCTTATTGTTGTCATACATTATTGTATGTTTGTATTATAGCTCTCTTCTTGGACTCGTATATACCCCTTCAAATTAAGGGGGTGAATTTTGGATACCTAATCCGCTAAGGGTTGGTGTGGAATGTGAACAATCACCAGAGTCTAAGAGACCACTTGGTATGTGAAGACCAAGGGTCAGAAGGAAATATATAAATATGTAAATCTTTGTGAATAAATGAAATGTCATATTTATCCTATTTGGTGGTCCATTCTGTGTGTGTTTAACAACACCTTCTTGAATTCCTCATCCTTTGAATATGCCTCTTTATATGCATCATGGATGAATGGTTCCATGTACATAAGAGTCCCCAAAGTTTTGATCTTTGATGTGGGTGGCCTTGAGAGCACGTCATCCAACTTGTTTGTGTTGCCCTTCTTGAACTTGATCACCAAATGAAAGTGTTGTAAAATCCCCATCCACTTGTAATGCCTGGTTTGTTGTAGCTTGCTCTAAGTTTGTAGGTACTGTAGTGGCTAGTGATCTATGTGGATTGTTGTCTCCTTTCCTATCAGAGAGTGCTTCCACTTCTTCACAAATTGCACCAGGGCATAGAGCTCATTGTCGTAGGTAAGGTAATTATGAATTGCCCCATGAAATACTTCAAAATGGTAGCATACAGGCCTTCGTCCCTAAATCAAGAATGCTCCCATAGCATACCCACTCGCATACATCTTCACTTCAAATGGCTACTGCAAGTTTGGTAATGCCAAAACTGGTCCTTGAATTACTTTCTTCTTTAGCTCCTCAAAATCCCTCTGCTGACCATTTCCCCACTAGAAACTCTTTCCACTTGTTACGGCATGGAGCGGTGCTACTACCGCTAAAAATGAGGCTATGAATTTCCTCAGGTATTGTGATGCCCCAATGAAACTCTTGACCTCAGCAACATTAGTAGGCACCAGTCATTTCATGATGGCCTCCATCTTAGAAGGATCTATCTTCATCTCTCCTCCACCTATCACATACCTCAAATACACCAAAAATTATTGTGCAAACTCACACTTCTTAAGATTTTCTAACATTCATTGCTTCTTTAATGTCTCCAACACCTACGTCAAATGTGAGATGTGCTCCTCCTAAGTAGCATTGTATACCAATATATCATCTACATAGACAATAACAAATTAATATATAAAAGGGTGCATTACATCATTCATCAATCTCATAAATATAGTCAGTGCATTACATAGGCCAAATAGCATGACTAACCACTAATACAAACCTAGCCTAGTTTTGAAGGTGGTTTTCCAAGTATCTTCTTCTTTGACTTAAACCTGGTGATATCCAGACTTTAAGTCCAGCTTGGTGAATTACTTTTCTTGTTAAAGCTGATCCAACAAATCATCCTCTATCCTGGGTAGGGGGTATCTATTCTTGAGCATGATTTTTTCAATGCCCTATAATCTATACACATCCACTAAGTCCCATATTTCTTTGGAAAAATGATTATCGGTGACCCACATGGTGATGTACTTGGTTGAATGACACCATGTTCCAGTATTTGTTGCTATTGTTTCTTCACCTCACTTGCTTCTATAAAATACAACTTGTACAGCCCAATGTTTGGCAATGGGGAGTCCGACAATAGTTGTATTTCATGCTCCACTTCCCTCTTAGTCGGTAACCTTTAGGCTCCCAGAACACATCCATGTATTCTTGTAGAAACTCTTCCAATTGTTTTTGTTTCTTAGTACAACCCTATAGGCATCCCTTGCCTCTTATTTAGTCTTCTACACACTAATTTTCTCTTTAAAAAAATAAAACATACTTCTTGTTGGAACGTGGAACTAATCAATTTCTTGGCTTGGTTGGCACTTACCAACGAAATTTTCAACTTTCCTTTGTGCATGTTGATGGTGAATGAGTTTCCACCCTTGACGAGTAGGTATTCGTTGACTCTCTGCATGAATATTGCATCTCACATGTACATGTAGCAACTCCCAAACATGAATCCACATATATCAAGGGGAACCACATCTAGTTCTACTTCAACAATAAAATCAACAATTATAGCAAACCTAATTTTGCATTATTTTGTTACATAGAATGTTGCATCCTTATTTACTCATCCCAATGGATATGCTCTTGGATGATCATGAATTTCCAAACACAACTTCTTTACCAACTCTACAATCAATGAGATTCGTTTGCGATCCTAAGTTAAACAGAGCATCAATCTTTGTCTTCTTGACCTGTATCTTTATGTAGAAGAGTTTGGTCATTTCTTCCTCTTCCTATTGTTGAAGGCTACTTAGATTCACCTCATTTTTCATTGTTGTAAAAGCAATCTTTTCATCCACATCTGAGCTTCTTTTGAATCAGTGGCCATGAGATTCTTCTTCTTATTTTCTTTCTTTTTGTTCTTTAGGTTTAGCTCTGGATGCAACTTCAAGCACTTCTCCTCGGTAAGGTCGTTAATGTTGCAATCGCTGGCAGTGATTATTGGGATCTTTGAACTGGTGTGTTGTGGTTGTTATCTCTTTATCTTTTCCCCATTTTTGTTGTTTCTTCCCCTCAAAAGCATCATATTGCTCCTTCTGCTTCGATCCACTTGATTGTGCTCTCTTCAGGCCTATGTTCTCCTGGTAATATGCATGTACATAAGCCTCATCCACTGATTTATGCTTGAACAAAATCACTTGCTCCCAGAGATGGCAATGTAGACCCCCCAAATACTTGAGGAGTACATCTAGGTTCTTTGGGATATACCCAACATTATGATCATATTTCTAAGCTTTGTGGTGGCATACTCCTACATGCTTTGCCCCAGGTTTTTCCTGAAGTAGTTCCATCGAATCCATTGGTCCCCTACATACCCAATAGGGTAAAACTCTAACTTAATATTTAAAGTCCTC
>APFE031733211.1:0-12721 GCA_000404065.3 Pinus taeda
CATTATCATCCTCGACCTCCTCTAGCCTTCTTGACAAATCCAAGATAGTATCAGATAATGTCCTGATAACTAATGACTACTCGGTAAGCTTTGCCTCAACAGTAGACAACCACTTACACACATCATCCATGCGCTTCTCATCCTCCATCTGCATTACTGCCAATTTACAATCAGGCCTTGTCACTCCAATGGTTGGTACACCAATGGGTACATCTTCCCTTCCATCATAAATGTGCAGCTTCTTCAAATGTGGAACAATCATCGCATCATACTATTTCAAGAATTCCATCCCCAGCACAGCTTCATGGTCATTAATCTGCACTATAGTGAAGTTGACTTTCCCGATCCACTCACCTAGTGTCGTGTCCACCCTTTCAGCTACACCAAGTATAGAATCAGGAGGAGAACTCATTGTCTTCATTTGTGCCTTCACTAGTGCAAATTTCAGCCCAATCCTTCTCACAACATCCTCACTCATGAAGTTGTGAGTAGCCCCACTATCCACCATAGTGAGTACATCAGCACCCCCAATCTTCATCCAAAAATATTCCAAATTGTTCCTCTTAGGATATCTCTGAGTGACCACTTCCGTAGTAGCAGCAGCTCCAAGAATTTGCATCATCCCCATAGAAGCTTCTTATTTCTTCGTATTAGACTATGCAATAGCGACCAATTTCGGTCTTGAAGGACAATTCTTCACCGTATGTGGTTCAGCACATATCCAACACTTCAAGGCTTTCTTCGTCTTCGTCTTCTCATCCGATTTCGAAGCATCATCATTCTTATTCTCTTTCGGCTTATCGAAATTCTTCTTTTTCTCATCAGAAGTTTCGTCATAATGCTCCACTATTTGATTGATAGTAGCAAAAGCTTCCTCAAGTGTCTTAATATTTTGCCTCTTCACTTCATTGTGTGCCCAAGGTTTCAATCCAATAATGAAATTGAAGACCTTGTCCCTCTCCGCCATGTCAGGATGTTCCAAAACTGCACTTGCAAACTCTCGTTGATATGTCTATAGGTTCCCTGTCTGCTGAATAAAATTAATCTTCATCCTTGCTTCCCATGTTTCATCCTGAGGACTGAAGTGGGTCTGCAAAGCCTTCTTCATGTCATCCCACGAAGTTATGTCATCAACACTACCATTGGCAATCTAATCCATCCTTCTTCACCACCACATCTTAAAATATTTTGTCAAGAATTGAGCAGCCACTTTCACCTTTGTCTCATCATCGGATAGACCCAAGCATTCCAAGTTTTGCTCCATATCCCAGAGAAAGTTACCAAGATTCTTCGCACTTCTTGTACCATCATAAGATTCCGGTTCCTTAATCTTCACATGAGAGACTCCTCCACTTGAGTTATGTCTCACGACCTTCTTTAACACCGCGATCTCATCATTTGCTTCATCAGGGGCTTCAAGATTTCTGCCAAACCTCGGTCTCTTGCTTCCCCAATCTCCTTGACTTCATCTCTAAGTTGTGTACACTTAAGATCAGTGTACTCATGTTGAGTTTGGAGTTCATCGAGTTCTTCCCTCATCTTCACATTGGCTTCTTGATCTCTCATGATCACGACCATCTTCGTAGTCCAGTAAGACTCCAATTCCTCCATTCTTTCCAATATCCTTTCTATGAAAGCATCAGTTGCATTCTGGCTAGATTCACCCGATACCACATGAGTTTCACCTGCCATTTCTGCCAGCAACTTCCTTCTTTTTGATCTAGTATAGACCATCCACCAGCTTCATCAAGTTCCCTGCAAAACCGAACCAGCTCTTGTCTCACTTATATGTGAAACCAGCTTCCTTCACCTGCAAGTACCATGTTTCCACTGTCACTTCGTCAAGCTTTTTCAACCCTGAATCAGCTTCAACACTTCAACACGAGCAACCTTGCTCTGATACCACCTGCACTTTAGTGTAGGTGTGTAGCAGCTTTAATCCTTCAATGCCCGAATTAGCTACTCTAATACCACCTGTCAAGGTGTGTATCAGTTCTTTGTCATACACAAGCTTCACCCTCTGTGAACCTGCTCTGATACCACCTGTCACGCCACTACACCTGTAGTAGTCTTTCAACTTCTTATAGCGAGGTGCGGCACCACTAAACACTTCCTTTTCACTAATACGTATGTTCATGGACTACACCTTAACATTTAATACTTAGTTCATTTTTATTTACCAAGCATTTAAATTAGCCTGTATACTAATGAACACCCATACACATTCATTATCCACAACAATTACACATACACAACACAATTGCAATAGTATAAAGGGAGGGGCAACTCCCTGAATAAGACTCTGCTCGATTTCAATATATTTTCAAATTTCATAAATTTACAAGTATACCTTGGAAACCCCAAGTTTCATACTTAGACAAATTTCAAACATTGTGTCTTTCCCACGAGCTGCCCACCTCATGCACACCTTGCACGGTGGTCACCTCCACAATGCACACTTAGCCAAATTCCAACTCGTGCAATCATCAAGAAACACCTTTGTGCAGCCTCACCCGAACTTGTTGACCGCAGGTGGGCACCTTCGCGCAGCCTCACCTGAACTCGTTCAACCGCGGGTGGGTACCTTCGTTCAGCCTCACCCGAACTCGTTCAACCGCGGGCGGGTGCCTTCGTTGCACCCTCCACCTGATTTCGTTCAACCGCTGGCGAGTGCGCCTTCGTGCGGCCCTTCACCTGTGTCCGTTCAACCATGGATGAGCGCCTTCATGCACCCTCCACAAACTTGTTAACCACGGCGGGCGCGCCTTCATGCGGCCTGCCTATTGAACTCGTTCGACCATCGGGCGAGCACCTTCGTGCAACCTACCACCCGACTCACTCGTTCAACAAACTCGTGCAGCCTTCGTGCAAGCCTGCCTGGCGAGTGGGTGCATAAACCCGTGCGGTTCTGCACCTCTACGCCTGCTCCTTCGTACTCGTCCTGCACTCCAAACTCTTTCACACCTTTGGATGCTCGAGCTCCTTGGATGTTCGTTGGATGATTTTCAATCTGCCTTTGCTCCACCTTCCATCTGCCTATGTATATGGTTGGTTGGTGCAGTCATGCCACCCAGCTGACCTTCCATTCTTCGTGCAGCCATGCCACCCAGCTGACCTTCCATTCTTCGTGCAGCCGACCTCCCAAACTCGTGTTAGCTCGTCCGTGAGGTGGGTCAGCCCGCCCCCTCATACTCGCCCAACACTCCTCCATGTTTGTTTGGCCCGCGGGTGACTTGCCCAACTTGTCCCTACCATATAAACTCGCAGCCAAAGTTCCTCCCACACGCATTTTCACATCACACGCCTTCATTTTAGCCGCAGCTCGTCATCTTTGCACGGTGGAGTGCGTCATGCCCGTCGAACGGACCGCAAGTCCTTACACTCTGCCTCTTCATCTGGTCCGCCTAAAATTTTTCTTATGTGATTTCTATTGAAAGACATTGTTTAATTCATTATAGATCACACAAGCATATAGAAATTTAGTTTATTATTATTGATTAAGAAAATATCACATAACATAAACACCTTTTCTCACAATTTTAATTCTATATTTATATTTAAAAAACTTTATGTTTTTCATATATTATTTTAATATGAAATTTAAGTATTAAGGGATAAAAAATCAAACTTTTAAATTTCTAACCATAGAAATAATATTACTTTTACTTTTTAATTAAATATATTAGAACTAAATTACAGAATAGCACTATCAAATTTTTTTATTAAATATATTTAATAAAAATATACTAAAATTTATATTGGTATAAGGATTCTTTAAAGATTTTTTTCCTCTTTATATATATAGTATATATACTAAATATAATCTTGTACCTAATATAAAGAAAAGTTGAAAGATGTCATATATTTTTTTAAATTAATTTGGAACAAGACTAATTTTTATATTTTGGAGTCAATTTTGGAGATAGTGTGGCCCATTCAATTTTATTATGAGATTAGACTGAGGAGAAGTTATTTTGAGGTGGTTAAGTTTTGCATGGAGGTGGTTACGTGAGGGCCCACGATGGAGGTAAAATTGGTGGGAAAAGTGCTCCATGAAATCTATATAAGGAAACTATCCTCATTTCATGCATCTTTGGACACATCGAACTCAAACTTAGTTGCCCGAGCTACTTAGGCAGGTCAGCCACTGTTTAGCATGAGTTCTTCAAGCAGAGAACTCACCCTCTCTTCGGTGGACCACCAGTGCCACCCTACTGAGGTTTCTTTCTATTATTCTGGGAGATTGCAGGTGGATATTTAGATCCCCCAACTGAGCCATCATTCAATCAGTGCGTACTCTAGAAGGATGCAGTAGTGGAATACGCAGTGGATAATTCAATGGCCTTTCGAGGAGAAATTTCCAGAGGAGTTTTGGAGAAGGAAGTACAGTGGAAGACTAGCCTTTAGGAGGATTTTGGGAGATGTAGATTTCTGTTTGGGAGTAGCGTGATAGCCAGCACTTAGGACCATAATAGGAATTCATCACTGGGCACAAATGGGGAGTTCGTGGGTCAGTTATGGAGTGATTATCTGCTGGGAGAGATAAGGGGAAGTTCGGGCAAGATTATATTAGGCATTTGGGTGTGTTTTGAAGGGATTATTTGGAGTTACAAGTAGGTCGTACACTTCAGTAGTCGGAGGAGGGTGTGGCTCTTGGGAGGCCAAATTTCCGGGTCAAAATGAGGCCAAACCCTTTGTGGGTTTTGGTGGGTTTTGGTTGAGGAGCTTCGGGCTAGTTTTGCAGAATTTTTTGGGCGGATCTAAGGGGTCAAACAGGGGTCCCAACTCAACCAGCACCTAGGGGGGATTTTGGGCCAAATTCTGAGGTCAACATTTGGCCAATTCCTTCGTGGGTTATTCTGGATATTTGGTGGAGAGACCCAGGTTAATTTCTTGGAATTTTTTGAGCACCCAAGGTAGGGTTTCCAGAAGCATCTTCACAACAGACAACCAGTTTCACCAGGGCAGTATAGGGCATCATTACAGTAGTGATTTGTGCCATCTAGGCTTGATTACTCTTGCCATTGAGGCAAGCCCAGGAGCACCACTTCCACATTATTGTACTTTTCTCCCAGATTATAATAAAATGGCCTAGTTGTTGGTTATTCCCATACTTTTTATGGGTGTGCGTTGAATGTTTCAATTTTATGGTGTTGTTTTTATTTTTTGCTTTGCATAGCACTATTTTTCCTAGTTTGGAACATTATAGTGGTATAAGAACATGATATTGGCCTACCTATGGGTAACCAGTAAGATCATGGGAGATTTCGGCATGCATGCACAATGACGGGTTACACCATACACCATCCATGGCTCAAGGGAGATTCAGTATGCAGGAATTCTAGGGTGGAATCCGCTAGAACGATGAGAGGTTGGCTCAGTTTAGGAAGGTGTCAGGCCAAATCCATCCTTGTCCTTACAGTAGACACAATAGAGGTGCACAAATTGTGGGAGTACAACCACCTATAGCCTGTGGGGAAAGCTGACAGAGTATGGGCACTAGGTCTCCTTAAAAGGAGTAGGCAAGACAGGGACAAATAGAGGGTGACACCAAGGGGTGATTTTGTTGGTGGAGACCTCAGTTTAGATATCAAGAGCCTAAGGAGGAGGTTGAGAATGATGTTGAGAGCCCATGTGATGTTGAGGAGCACATCCATTTACCCAGTGTGGCACATACGTCACCATTATTTGAGACCTATTTGATAGCCCTAGTTGACACCTTGGTGGAGAGGATAGAGCCTACACATATAGAGCCATTGTTTGAGGAGGACCACCCATGGATGAGATGACGATAGTTGTAAAGGTATCTAGAGTTGTGTCTGAGTTTGCAAGTGATAGATACCAATGGTAGTTTCATCAATTCCATGTCGACCTTCTAACATTGAGAGAGAAGGTCACCACAGTACGAGAGGCCATTCTATAGCAAAACAAGGAGCTGGAGGGCATGAGAGTGGTTTGTTCCTAGTCAACGACCAAACTGACTCACGTTGGGGAACAATTGGATTCCCTAATGGTACCACTAGAGTGCACTTTAGAGCATCATAGTAGCCCTCTTCAAACATACATAGATGGGGCTTGTAGCATCAGTAGTTTTCCTCTACACCTTGGAGGGAGAGAGGCAAAGCCACTTCGACATATTTTATGTGTTGACCAAGTCGATTAGATGAGGCGACATGAGCAGTGCAAGGTGCAGCATTCACCGGATGGAGAGCTTGTCCTATGTATGAGAATTTGTATATTCAATCCCTCTCTTGGGGTTGGATTGCGAGAAATTTTGAGTTGGTACTCGATGCAGTGGGCTATGGAGATGGTAGTGGACCAAATGAAGTTGAGCAATAGATTACATGCATTGGGATATCCAAAGCTCAGTCTGGCATTGGGATCTAGGTGGGACTACCTATCATTCCCCGGATATATCGGTTGACTATGACCGTGGTGGTGTAGTTGGCCTAGCAGTTCATTCGTTAGGGCACTTTTGGCTAGTACCAATAGACAACTAGTTTGTGGGTAGATTCCTTGGGTTGTCTTGGTATGACAGTTGTGTATGGGATCACACAATGATCATCATTCTCTGGTGGGAGTTTGTTGGAGGAGGTGGCGGTAATAGGCCACCTCACAGTGCCTTGTATGGAGATGAAGATTCTTCACATTAGTGTGGGGCATGGAGGACATGGAGGAGAAGAGTAGTGATGGAATTATTATTGGTACCTAGGGAGAATCACTTCATGGGTCCCTTAGGGAGGATTTAGAGGGGAGATCCCCTCACTAGAGAGCATAGTGATGCGATGGTGGAGGTGATGATACAGGTCGGGTGCAAGCCGACGCATATGGACACAACCTTAGGCCATCACATCCAGGGATGGGTAGGAGCATCTAGCGTGGAGCAGTGGTCTGCAGATGGGCATGGAGATGCATGGGGGTGTGTCATAGTATGTTGAACTGCATTGTGGAGTGGGAGTGCCTCACATCACACTGAGTACATGTGGGGAGTGAGAGGTGTAGTGACACAAGTGGGACACAGGACGATATAGGATGGTATAGTCGTATTTGGGAGTGTCCAGTGGTGTAGCGGGACAAGTTGCATGTACAGTGGCATGTCGAGGAGTGTAGCCATACTGGGTGGTATGCAGTGGGTGCTTGGAGCGTTGCCTCCCATGAGACTTATGGGCAGGGAAACTACATGTACCATTGGATGCATCCCACCTAGGATCGATGAGGACACTGTTGAGCATTTATGGACACCATGTTTAGTGGAGACAGGGCTTCGAGGGGGTTATGAACAGATCCAAGACACAAAGGAGGTCGTCTATATGAATACTCTTGAGCATTCTAGCTTGAATTCTTGATCATACCCATCCTCCATCGATGTTGTTTATAATTGTAGAGTGTTTGTTGGTTGCCACTTGACACTCTCCATTCATGCAACAAGGCTTGGGAGGCTCACCTAGGAAGTTGTATGAGACACCTCGCGTTATGAGCCAGGAGGAGACCCTCCAGTTGAAACACTTGGTAGGTCCAAAAGTTGACGAATACAGGCTCAGGGATGGCATGGTTGATTGTCGAGGTAGCATATGTTCCACCCCTAATATCACACTTGGGGAGGTGACCGAGAGGGAGTTACATGGTGCTTTTTCAGTTGGACAGCTCAAGGTGTTAGGTGAGCATGAGGTGCGGGGGATGGTAGTCCTTGTTGGTAGGATGATGCCTAGACTTCTGGAAGTACCCTGGAATATCATCAAGAGTTGGGATAGCAGATCTTGTTATGTTATTTGGCAGGCACAAAGAAATTGGATATTTGTGGCACAAGTTCTTGATGCTCGGTGTCTACCTATTGGATACCTATAGGAGACAGAGGCAGGGAATAGAGGGATCCCAAAAACTAGCAGCATAACATAGAAGTTGGAAGAGAGGATTTGGGGTCGTGGACCTTTAGTATGGTTATGGGATCTAGGGATCCAGTGGATTGATGGGATACTCCACTCCTCAATGAGCCTAGTCAGAATAACAGGCAAACTAATTCAATCACATGTAGACACATGGGGAGTCACCAAAGCCCTCAACATAGGGCGAGGTAGATCGTTGCTCACGATTGGGGTCAACCATGGGGCGATAGGCGCTAGGACTATTGAGAAGCTTTGGCAAGTTGGGACTAACCTCGATCATCACATAAATTGTGACTGAGATTTATGCAAGAGGAGGTTATGGTATGAGCATGCTAGATAATTAGTGATGACCAAAGTATCATGAGGTCAGTAGGATAGTTTCTTTCTATGCTGGGTAGGGGGCACTAGCATCATAATACTTAGTAATTCAGCTACCCATAGGGGTGAGTTGGTCTCTATAGGAGAGGGTCATCTAGATTTTCCACTGGGTTTTCATGCTTCATTGATGGCGTGGGAGACTTCATCAACATGGCAGGATGGCCAACAAGAGGATTTTAGGAGGATCTCATGCAAGAGAGGCTTCATTCGAATGGGGATTGAGTTGTATCTTTAGGGGCCCACAATCAAAGTGCATGGGGTGGAATATTCGGTAGGGAAACTTCATGAGGATTTGGATGGAGTCTTACACGTCGATATGTTCTACTTATTGGCAGTAGATAGAGGGGTTCTAACACCCCTATCTAACAGGATAGTGAGTGGAGCAAGGGATGCTCCATGTTGATTAGGTTGGCTTGGGATCTTGTTATCAAGGGACTCCTTCACTATAGGATAGTACAACGATCAGGGATGATCCAATGGCATATTTGGGACCCTGTTGAAGTTTGCAGTGACAATGAGGATACACTATTAGAGAGGGCACTTGTTCAAGCACTGGTTGAGTACAAGAAATTTTTGGTGCATTAGAGGAGCTTGCCAGATGAGGATGTTACTTGGGAGGGAAAGCACATACTTGAGAATCCAACACTTAATTTTCTTGGGGACAAGCAACATTTGGGAGGGGAGGACTATCACGTCCGTTCCTAAATTAATTTGGAACAAGACTAATTATTTCATTTTGGGGCCAATTTTGGAGATAATGGGGCCCATTCGATTTTATTAGGAGATTAGACTTAGAAGAAATTATTTTGAGGTCGTTAAGTTTTGCATGGAGGTGGTTAAGTGAGGGCCCATGATGAAGGTAAAATTGGAGGGAACATTGCTCCACAAAATCTATATAAGGAAGGAAACTATCCTCATTTCATTCATCTTTGGACACATTTAACTCAACCTTAGTTGCTCGAGTTGCTTAGTCAGGTCACTCGTTGTTTATCACAAGTTCTTCAAGCAAGTAACTCACCCTCTCTTCAGTGGACTACGAGTGCAACCCTAGTGAGGTTTATTTCTATTATTCCAAGAGATTGCAAGTGGTATTCAGATCCCCCAACTTAACCATCATTCAATCAATGTGTACTCAGACGCTATAATGGAATACATAGTGGATAATTCAGTGGACTTCCAGGGAGCAACTGTCAGAGGAGTTTTGGAGAAGGAAGTAAAGGGGAAGACTAGCCTTTAGGAGGATTTTAGGACCTGGAGATTCTATTTGGGAACAGCGTGATATCCAACACTCAGGACCAGCGCATGAATTCATCGTTAGGCACACGTGGGGAGTTCGTGGGTTAGTTGTGGAGCGAGTACTTGATGAGAGAGATAAGGGGAAGTTTAGGGAAGATCATCTCAACAATTTTAATGTGTTTTGGAGGGTTTATTTTGGAGTTACATGTAGGTCGTACGCTTCAATATTCGAAGGAGGGCATGGCTCTTGGGAGGCTGAATTTTCGGCGTCAAAACTAGGCCAAACCCTTTCTAGGTTTTGGTTGAGGAGCTTGGGGCTAATTTTGTAGAATTTTCTAGTTAGATCTGAGGGTTCAAACAAGGGTCCCAACTCAGCCAGTAGATAGGGGGAATTTGGGCCAAAATTCCGAGGTCAACATTTTTCTAATTCCTTTGTGGGTTATTCTTGGTATTTGGTGGAGAGGCCTAGGTTAATTTCTTAGAATTTTCTGAGCACCAAAGGTAGGGTTTCCAGTAGCATATTCACAACATACAACACAGTTTCATCAGGGCAGCATTGTAGTAGTGATTTGTGCCATCTGGGCTTGACATATTACCACCTGAGCTTGATCATGCTTGAGATTGAGGCAAGCCCAGGTGCACCACATCCACATTGTGATACTTTTCTCCCATATTATAATAAAATGGATCAGTTGTTGGTTATTCCTAGACTTTTTATGGGTTTGCGCTAAATGTTTCAATTTTATGGTGTTGTTTTTATTGTTTGCTTTGCATAACACTATTTTTCCTAGTTTGGAACATTACAAAAGAACTCAAAAACTTGAATTAGTTCACAATCAAGCGCACACACATTGTTTTAAAAACAAAAAAGATTTAAGAAGAGAAATATAATCCAAGGGTATGGGAATTATGGAAAGAAAATTTTTGAGGATTCTCTCTTCAACCAAAGAAAAATGGGGATGTGAGAGAAAATCGATGATGGATATGGTAAGGGTTTTGGGTTGCATAATGCTCCAGGGTTCTAATGAAGGGTAACAATGCGCTCCCAATGCCCTTTGAACATGCTCCAACAATGCTTGGCATCCATACATCGCAAATGGATGGGATATGGGCAGATGGCAGGAAGTATTTGTTTGGTTTGTAAACTACGAGAACACTTGTGCCATAGTAATGAAGTTAAACGGTCATAAAAGTGAAGGGTATCCAGTGCTACAAATATAATTGACGGAGTCACCTGCAATTGTAGATCGGCCCTCCAAAAGGTCGGATTTGGACATCCTCACTTCGATACGTTAATTTTTGAGTTGGTATGGTTTCATCATTGTGTTTCCAAGGTTCCATGTGTGCATGACCTTGGATTTGTACTTTTTTCAGATGCCAGAGGCCCATGGCTCATATTGGGGGTTGGTGGCTTGTTGTCCATGGATTTTTGGAGGAAAAGTTTGGATCAACTACCCATTGAAAAGAAAGTTATGGTCGAGAGTTGGTTCTATCTAGAGAATATTTTTTCAATAGATCTAGAGGTTTTTTACAGTTGAAATCTAGATTCGGAGGTGATAGATCGATATCAATCCTTCGTAAAACCCCTTGATGAGAAAGTCGAGCAATTTGGTTCGGGCAAGGATGCCTTTGTCCAATTTTTTTCAGAAATCCAAAATGGTTGATCGATTCTGATTAGGGTTCAAAAGGAATCTTTAATGTGAGATCTGAAAATGGAGATCCATAAAAGATCAGGCATTCCAATGGAGGTTCAAAGCTTTATCTTTGCAGGTAGATCTATACAAGATTATTTGATGCTACAATACTATGGAGTTGAACATAATTCTTCTATTATCACCAACCTATGATTGCTGGGGGGTGTGCCTGGATCTACTTTCCCCAAGGGAACTATACTTGTCCTGGGAAAATGCCAGGGATTCACTTCATTTAAAGACATTCTGAAATGGAATACCGAAGCCTCTTTTAAATTTGAACAGACTCTAAACATTCTTGGTCCCTAGATTGTGGAATGGTTGAATAAAGTCCCGGAATTGACAATATATCTATTAGAGATAAATGATATATGGAAATCCTTCCAATCCCAAGCAGTCATCTGTAGATTCAATGGTTTCTAGACAAAACCAATGGATCCTTTTAAATTAATTTTCATGCCTTAGAAAAAAAATTGTGAGGTTCATCTATGCTCCAGAGGTTTCTTCATCGTAAAATTTGAATCATCACAGATCAGAGAGTATGTTTTACAAGATTGTACATGGTTCTTAGAAAATGTGGGTATTTTTATCACCTTATGGTTCCTGGAACTCCATGAAAATTCAATGAAAAATCAATGGTGATCACCCAAATTCCAATCTGGAAAAGATTGCATAATATTCTCCTTCATTTCTGGCATACAAAAGTATAGAAGGATGGTAATATATTGGGGAGATTCATAAAAATGGACACACAAAGAACCAAAGAAGCAATATACACTTTCACCAAAATTTGCATAGAGATATATCTTAGTAAAGGACTACCTGGCCATATTCTTCTAACACAACAATCAACATTGGACACAATTTTTATATCTTGAGAATACGGATTCAACGTGTCTTACTCATCTACAAATAAGACATTTACAAATTTATTGTCCCGTGACAAAGAAAGATCCGCGGAAGAAAAAGAAGTCAGCTAAAAATCCCAAGGTATGACAATTTCCATAGCAGCAACCAAAAGAAGAAGAGAAAGAGGAGGAGTTCGGAAACCCCATATGTAAGCAAAAGTAGAACCCACCAGAACCTTCAGAAAATGGGAAAATTAATCAAGGTGGGACCATGGTACCAAACACACTTCCAAGAATAGTAGGAATTTCATCCCAAACAATGCATATTGAGAAGGAGACAAGAGGAGTCAAACACCCTCATTCATCAGAAATCTTAGACTCAGAAAAGGAAAACCCGCAGAAGTTAGAGGACACCTATCTAGTTATTGTAACAACCTCTCTTGATCAAGGAGGATGGTAATACGTAGATTAGAAGGTAGGGAAAAATGGTAACTAAGTATTTCCACTTAGACCCAAGTTAATTTCCTTTTTTATTTTTATTTTTTTTCTGGGCACCAACTTTTGTTTGGTTTTTATCCAAATTCTTTTGGAGATCCTACAACATGTAATTTTGTTTTCTTAAATAAAATTACGACTTTTCTTTAGGTTAAAACAAAACAAAAATGGGAGGCAAGCTTTAATGACA
>APFE031733214.1:0-19716 GCA_000404065.3 Pinus taeda
TAGAAACATTTTGTGTTTTGGTAAAAGCGGCAACAACCGCTCATGAATGTACATCCATTTTCAAGGGATGTGAACCATATGTAAATATAAGTTCTGAACCCGGTTGTATGTTCGGTTACGTTTTTACTTGTTGCTTCATGAACAGAGCTTCGAATTAATACAAATAGACTTGCATTATAATCACAGTTGCGTTGTTTGATTTGGTGATCGTGGGATAACAAGCTCAGTATACCAAGAAGGCGGACGGGCCCTGCGTACATGGTATACTGTTGTCATTTTAATTGCGTTTACAGTATCATTTTAATTGCGTTTACAGTTAGAGTATTTGATTGGTATTTGATATTGATATATATGCGCAGTGATCAAGTCGATGTTTATATTTATGTATTTATGAATGCGCTGTTTATATGTTTCTGCATGCGCTTGAATAGACTATCATTTGGATCGTGAATTATATCCTGTAAGGGATTCGATCCAGGGTTACCTTGTAAAGCACTGTCATGAACTTTTTGCTTACGATTTTCACTTTGCATGATTGTAATGAATGTTCATGAATGTTGAGTAGCACTGAACAGAGGTTTTATGTTTGATGTCTCTGTAAGGAGACCAAAATCTTTAATTACAGTGAGACACAACGTTTTATGAATTGAATCTTAGTTAATAGTGATACATAGTTTGATACTTAGTGGATATTTAGTTAATAGTTTGATATTAAATCAAATCACAACATTGTAATTAGGAAGAGTAGGCTTATATTAGATCCTTTATGTCTATATATTTTAGGCACACGCCTCTAAGTCTATGCACCCTGGTCGATAATAAATTTAGCCCAGTCTAGCACCCTAGATAGGACACTACAAATAGGTCAAGCACATTTTGAAGTGCTTCTAGAGAGTCAAAGTCAAAATGTAACTATGATAAGACCCTTTGAGGGCATGTTACATCATGTATATCAATGTACAAGGTCATGGGAACACCTCCAAGATAAGTCAAATCCTCTCCTAGCATCAACGAAGTCTCCAAGAAGCAAAATGATGGATAAAAGATGAATTTTAGTGTAACTGTCATGTCGGCCTAGAGGATAGTCAAGTTGGCCTTAAGAGGAGTGATAAACCTCTATTTATAGAGGCTTTCCACTCCTCATACAATGTACAACTTCACTTTGAAATCCGCAAGCAAAAAGAGGGCTAAAAAGGATGAAGAGAAGACAAGGATGAAGGCTACAAGGGCAGCATAATATGAAGACAGAACAACAAAGTAAAGGAGGACATTTTGAAGCAACTACAGTCACACGTGTGAGGTCAAGGAAGGTCTGATTGCGACCATAGCAACAAAAAGTATAGGTCAACATATGTCATTGTTTTGGGTGCAAACAAGGTCTACTAGGCCTCTCTCTACAAGCGAAGGAAAATCTCTCATATACGAAGGAAGAAGGACCAAGATCAAAGTAAGGGACTATTTTGTAGGGCAGAAAACGGTCACACGTGCGAGAATCAGAACTCTGTATGCAGTCATAACAACCCTACATCCAAGCTAGTTGATTGGTGGAAAGAAGAAAGGAGTCGTCATAAGAAGGGTCTCATCAATAGTGTCTTCTCTAGAGCAAAGTGCAACAAGGTTACTAATAAGTTGAAAGGAGATTGAAGTGCTAAGGAGCAAAGTGCTGGAAGATAGAAGTCCATGTGCCAAAAGTTATAGTGTAGAAAGAGGAAGGATTTGACCTATGCTTGGAGGATATCCTAGTCAAGGGTCTAGGGTTTGGCAGTTGTTCAAATAAGAAGCTTCAATAAGAGAAAACTTACCAAGGGTTTTCCTCTCAAGAGTGGAGAGGTTTTGTCCCAGGCAGAGAGCCAAACTTTGTGTTCTTGTTATTTTGTTTTGGTAGTAGTTTGATTAAGTACACACATATGCACTAATAAGAAGTAGCATAAGCTAACAAGAAAATTAAAAAGACTCCACAAATTGTTATCAAGTAACGAAGAATCACACTACACTACTTTGCCCTAGATTCTTCAACAGTGTCCATATTTTCCAACACATACCATAGTCTATAGGATTACGCATTGCCACCCACTTCTTGTAATACTTTTTGCTACTGATTGTGCCATTGTTTATCATGGTGAATCAATGATTTTCATTATCCTGATTATTGGAAAGAAATTGGATTTATTTTCTACTTTTTTGTTGTATGGTGGTTAGGACCTGAAAAACAACTAATTATTTGTGCAACCTCTTATTGTAATCACTAATTATCTATACAATAGATAGTTTATAGTCAGAGTATATGATTACTTTGTTAACAAAATTTATTAGTACTTATGCCGACAATATGATGAAATGGCAATTATTGGATATTGAAACTAAAGGTACATAATGACTTTTTAGTGTCGTGTTTGAAATCTATAGATTTTCCCTTACCTACTTACATATCAAGTTTATACAGTCCAAATAATACCATTGAAAAGAAAATAAATAATGTCCATGCATATATGGAGATTCAATAAAAGAAGAATATGATGTGATATCAGACACATAAGTCCAACACATATATAGCTGACCTTTCGTTGTTAAAATGAAAATACCCCTTATATCTAGATTCTCTAGCTTTTTATCAAATAAAAGTGGTTACAACCCTTAAACAGTAATGTAGAAAATACCTGTCAATTTCCAACCCATATGCAACCAAGTTAATAATAGTTCAAATAGAGAATGTATGCGTCATTGCATGAGGCATGTAGTAAGGGTCCATCTCCAAGGCTTAGGTGTTGGATTTCTCCTCTCATATTGTTTAATGTCTTCTTCTAATTAATTTCCCAAGGGAGGACAATGTAGCCTATCCAATCCCGTAGGCTATAGTCATTCATAAAGGGGGAAACCCCATTATTCAATGTTATTGGGATAACATTGGGTAACTTGGGGTAATTGGAGGAAAACTTGTGGAAGAAGCCAAATTTAGGGCAAAATGGAGGGAAACTCGTTAGCCCCTCAGAATATAATTAGGAGGGAAGACCCCAAAGGGAATCTATAAAAAAGAGAGGAGAATCATTTTTCTCGTCATGGATTGCTGATCTTTTTGATTTTTGAGTTGAGGGTCTTGAGGGTTTAAAGATCCCTTTTCTTTCTGATTGGTTTTGATGGTGAAATATTCCACCCTAGCCAATCCCTTCTCTCTACTATGCTTAGCATAATTGTTTGAAGCATCATTCATCTGTGTATGGAAATCAAGGGTCCCGAGGGAGTAAATCCATGGCAGCAAGGCTCTGTGGTATTGTTAAGTAGTACAAGACTGTTTTGAAGCAGCATAGGTCAGTGCAAGGGGTTGCTGAAGCAACAACTCACCCTTTGACGTTTCCAAAAAGAATCCTGTGGCAACGTGCTAATTCTAGTGTTGGATTTGGACAATGAAGCCACTGTGACGTTATCTGAGGTTGAATTTGAGGCTTAGTTGATAGCAACGAGGGTTTTGTACTTCTATCTATGACAACGACCCACCTTGAGGGCATTTTCGTTGGTATCGCAGACTGAGAAGATGAAATTTTGAGGCAACATGATTGATTGAGGCACTGTTTTGTGCAGCAAGGGCCTCTGAGGGCACCTCGAGTTTAAGACACCTATTCTAGGAAGCGAGGTACCATTCTGTGGTCGTGGCCACCCCATAAGTCTTGCGCAGGGTAGCAAATTCTCATTAAAGCAACATCTGAGCAACGAGGCAGAGTCAGGCAATGAGGGTTGAAGGAGGCAACTTGAAGTAGTGATGACCCTATCAAAGCAACAATAAAGGCCTTAGGCACCTTTGGAAAACAACGAGACCTATCAAGGCTCTTATGGGCCACAACAAGACCTGATTAGGTTTTCTGACAAGCAATGAAAGAACCCGATAGGAACATCCTCGGGGGCAGCCAAATCCATTAGAGTGTTTTCTAAGGGAGTAAGTGAATCAAACATTTTGTAAGTTGATTAGTTTATTTGTGTTGCAATGTTGCTGATAGGGAAACTGGTGTTGTAATCCTTGCTACTATTTATAAATTGTTGAGTGTTGTAAAACAAACTCTGTTGGTGTAACAACCCTAAGAGTGAGACTATGAGACTTGTAACTTGATGTGTATAGTTGTTATTGTTGAAAGTCTTCTACCTGTTTATATTGTTGTGCATTCAATATCATCTTGGTTGAATTGAAAAAGGGATATTGTGATACTGGTACAAATTTGTCATATGTTCTTTTAACTCTAAGGATAATTTCTCCTAAGGAATATTACATCTTGCAGGCTAAGACAATTAAGTTCTATGCACTCAAAATATAAGCAAGGTAAGCATGCGATGCGAGGGTTTTGGCGATAACAACTATAATGTTCTCACTTAAAGGCCCAAACTATATGCAAATAATGTAAGAGCATAACAAACATTGAATTATTCTTTTCATCAATTTCCCTTAGTATAAAGTTAGAAACCATCGATAGGATTCACATTTTAGGATTTGGTCCCCTGGGAAGTTTGAGTATTTGCCTTTAGGAATCTACATGTAGTGTAATGTTCCTTTTTCTGGTGTTCCTTATGACATGGTTAGGATGGGCTTTCAGAGTTAGGGGCAGACATGTCACAAGCGCAAGTTGGTGTCATCAGCGAGCCCAGGGGCTTTTGGAGGGGTTTTGAGGAGATTCTGCAAGGTCTGATGGCATTCACTTGGTCTATTCCATCATCCACACAATTGTCCTTTTGTTCCAGCACATTTTGACAACTTTCAGAAAACAGACTTATTATTGGGCCTGACTCAATTAATCACACTTAAGGTGGCATTCCGGAAGGAATACTTGACAGAACACCTTAGTGTAATAGCTCATTGGATCGAAACGAGAAGATCTACATGATGGGATGGTTAGATGTGAGTTTCAGTGACCTGAAGAGACATGGTGGCCAATTTTCCCTTTTCCCGCATGAAAAAGAATATTTTAATTAAAATAAAAGAGAGAAAAGTGCTCCATGATTAAAATAATCATAAAATAGGAGGATCTAGAGGGGTCCATCAAATCTATAAAAGATGAGGAGGAGGCCATTGGAGGACATCTTGGATTTGATATTTCTTCTTGTATGAGAGGTTGGGAACTTGGTTCTCTACTTTCTTGGTAGCCCTAGGACAGAAACCCTCGGGTGATTTAGTGAGAGGCGAGCACCCATCCCCTTGGTGAATTCATCTAGAATTCATAGGAGAGCTTAGCAATGGAAGTTCAGTTTAGTTTGGGAGGCCGATGGAGTGCATCAGATAATCTTGGAGGCCAGAGTTCATCTAAGCTATTTTAGTTGTATATGCATGGGGTTCCCCAGTTCATCCATTATAATAAAAGCTAAGAATTTTCCTGTTCATTGTGTCATTGGATTGTAGTGCTCTGTTTGTTTTATTTTACATGGCAATCTTCTGTTGACTGAATGATAATTTAATGATGAAATTTGGGTTGAGTTCGATTTTTGCAAATTTAGCAAAATATCTTGTTTGGGACATTACATGTAGGTTCCCTATTCTCTTAGTACCACCTTTTTGGCTCTCTTATATTAGACTTTTTCGGCGGAGTCAAAATGTAGAAGCAATACTGCTTCCTATAGCCTAGGAGACTCATAACGATATTAAATTCAACTTATAGATCTAAGATTTAAGTCAACATTACAAGGTGTAGTGAGTTACGAGTAACTCTAGGAATTTTTCTAGCAAAACTTTCCATGCACAAGAAGATGGAATGAACATGAGAAGAGCCAAGAGTATGAAGAGAAATGCAAAATTGAAATGTGCATGTCTAACCACTTGTATTGTGAGTTGATAATGCAACTATCTTAAAAGCAAAATGATTCATAGCTTAGTTTGTAAACCATATTCATTGATTTACTTCTCTTGTCTAATGTTGAAAATAGTAGCTAGAAAATGATTCCTTGATTTGTGCCCTAATTCAAGGAGTCAAATTTGAGTTCCTTCTTGTGCATGCTCGAGTTCCTAAAAAATAGGAGATTCCTATAAATTAGGACGAGCTCCTAAAATTTAGGAATGTCCCTAAAAATTAGGACGAGTTAGGTTTCATTTAATTGATGTGTTGAAATTGAAAGTCGATTTTTTGATTTTATAGTGTGAATTGATTGAGGAAAACAAAAGTGATTGAGTTTCAAGTGGTTGACTTGAAATAGGACGAGTTGCATGAGCAATTAACTCATGATAACTCAATCAATCGCAAAATCATTCCTTAATTAGAAAACTCACTAATTTTAACCATTTGAAGTACTTTTAAAAGGAGGAACGAAGGCACAAGTTTAATTAGAGAAGTTTGTGCATAGGCTGGTAGAGGGCATCAGAGATCAACAGTCTTTCAAGGTTTTCAAGCAGGAAAGATAAGTGTGTCTTTCAGATTGAAACAATTGTATTTTTGTAAGAGATCAATTGCTTAGTTTTTTTATCGATAAAATTCTCTTCAAGTAGAGGGTTTTCTGTAATGACCCATCTATAAATACAAAGAACGCAAGTATCATAGCAGGTATACGGTACATACATATGATAGCTACATATGCATGTGTTGCATACACCGCACTAGTATTTTATACTAAACTGATTATAAGTGCTAAATACCATGACTCTTCTAGGAAAAGAAGTTCTACTCGTTCATCAATAACGCTTAATGTATGGTTAGATCAAGAGGACTCTCTCTCTCTATATATATATATACATTATATGCTCCGGAATATTGATGAAGATCATATTAAAGGTTAAGCATGAATATAAATAATTAACTAATATAAAGTTATAAAACTTTATAATAAAAAAAATATAAATAAAACTTTATAATAAAGTAAATATAAATAAACTTTATAAAATGAATATAAATAGAACTTATATTAAACAAACATGACCATTACGTTTAATCAACTAAAACCTAAACCTTAACCATAACACCTGTAACGGGATTGTGACTCACGCTCAGGAGGTAAGCTGTCACCACGAGGAAACAGTGGAATCGCTGGTGTACAGGGCGGCCACCGCCAAAACCCAAGATATAAACTGCAGGAATGAGTTGAGAATGGGGGGGGGTTGAACAACGGAGGTAAAACCGGGAGGAGGAATTCAGAAGGGAAGAAAGTCTGCCATCAGAGTGGCGCAGCGGAAGCGTGGTGGGCCCACAACCCACAGGTTCCATAATCGAAACCTGGCTTTGATAGCTGTATTAGAAGTAACATCTTCCTTTATTCGAAACCTGGCTCTGATACCATGTGTAAGAACCAAAACTGGAATACAGGAACCGTAAAGAATTTAAATTTTGTACTTACCTGAACTGCTACCTGAACTGGTGTCGTTGATGATGCTGTGGCTACTCTGCTCCAATTACCGGGAGACCAATTCCACCCAGCCAGGCTCTCACCAGTTCAGGTAAGTACAAAATTTAAATTCTTTATGGTTCCTGTATTTCAGTTTTGCTCAGTCTGGCTGGGTGGAATTGGTCTCCCGGTAATTGGAGCAGAGTAGCCGCAACATCATCAACGACACCAGTTCAGGTAAGTACAAAATTTAAATTCTTTACGGTTCCTGTATTTCAGTTTTGGTTCTTACATTTTCCCAGTTGGGTTCACTAGACACTTCTTGTTTTTGAATTGTGTGATTATGTTTATTTTTGTTCCTATTCTGCTGCAAAATAAGTAGAGAAATTCTGTGTCTATATGAAAAGAAATTAGATTCAGATTGTTCATATTTGCGGTTGTAGAATTTCATGGAGTTTCTAAACCTAATTAGTGAAAAGCATGTTTGTCCAAAAATAATGAGGTACATATAGCATAGACTACTTGGAAGCGAAAAACATCCCTTAAAGCATTGAATATTGCATCAATCATTGATGATTGTTTAACATATAACAAGCATATCAATTAAATACCATTTTCCATGGGATGAGCTACTCTTGTAGACAAAGACCCTTAATATGAATATAATTGCTAACTAGGTTGTGTCAATTGATAATTGTTCACCTAGACTTGTCCATGTTAAATGTCTCTACTAGTGTGTGCCCATTATGTTCGACAACAATTTAATGAAAAAGTGTTTATGCAGTCCCCTTTTTAATGGATTGGCTATCTACATATAACCACAATTACATGATTAGGGCTCTATAATGACTTGAGAAATCTTTTGGGTTATTTGATATTATCTCCTTCAGTAGCTCTTTAAGTTGTTTGGGTCAATCATTTGTTGGATCATGTGGGAAGTGATACCTTTTGAATTGTACTTTAGTAATAAAAGCTCTAATCCACAAGGTACAAGCCAAGAAGAAAGTACTAGTACAATCACCATTGTCACCTAACTAAAGCCAAGAGGGAACAATTAAGATGGTCACTACTGTAAGTAACCTATTGCCTTCACTTTAGGCTGGCTCTCCTCTAGCTCAAGTGGGGCATTCCCTAGTAGGATTGCTTGTAATGTCCTCTACAATTAGAGGGCTTATGGAAGATGTAATAGCCTATCGAACATTGTAGGCTATAGTCTTGTTAATGGTGTAAAACCCAATTTTTTCGTATGTTGGTGTTACATTGGGAAAAATTGGGTCGGTTGGGACTAAATTAAGGGTTGCACACACATTATTGGATGCCTTGAAAAAAATCTACAAATAGAAGAGGGATGAGATCAAATGGAGCATTAGTGTGTGGATCAATTCATTTGTTTCTTGAGCATTAACTCGGAGGGTTTTAAGACCCCTTTTTCTTGTCAATTTCGATGGTGAAAGATTCGACTCTAGTTGACACCATTCTATCTTTTCTCTCTGTTTCGCCACATGAGGACTATCTGGAAGGGTAGCGAAATTTTGTTGATTCTGGATCCTTGTTTTGGCACAAGAATACCAATCTGGAAGGGCAACGAAACTCTATTTTAATTCTTTGTTCTGGCATAGGATGATCATCTAGAGGCAACAAAGTTTTTCTATCTTGTTTCCCCTGCTTTGGCCACAAGAAGCCCTCCAATTAAATCAACGTGTTCTAAGGAAAATCTATCAGAGTTTGCTTATGTCTTGAGGCAGGGTTTTTGGATAGATCAAAGTTTTGTGAGGGAAAATTGAAGGAGACGTCATCCCTAAAGCCGAGTTTGATCCATTCGGAGGGGCATAGAGCTAAGAAACCCCCCTTGCTTGAGTCATCCTGAGGATTTCAAAGGCTCTATTGTGGGAGAAAATCCCTTTTTGTAGTTTTCAGAGGAGCCTAGGCTGATCTTAAGGCTCTATGAAGAACATGAAGACTTAATAGACCTCGCTGAAGGTGGAAATAGGCCTTGGAGGATGGACGGAGCAGTTAAAACCTTTGTTGTTGTTGGAGGCAGGGCTTGGTGGTTAGACAAAACACTCTCTGAAGGTGAAGTTTGAAATCTCAGCGAGCAGGGACTGAGCATCACGTCTACTTGGGTAGATTAGTAGCAAAGTAGACAAGGTTTTGATTTGTAGTTAGCTTTTCATTTTCTCTAGTCAGGTTCTAATTTCACAATATTGTTAAAACTGTAAGAGGGTCGAATTCTATTTGATTTCCAGTTTCTGAAAAACATTTGAAATTTATGTAGATTGGTGAGATTATATGAGCATCGAATCTCAATTAAGAAGTGTATTTGTTTGGATGAATAGTAATGTTGTGTTGAATGGTTGATTGTGAATGCTAAAAATTACATTGTGTTGTAGTTGTTTATTTATGAATTGCAAAGGAAATTGTTGCACAAAACCTAGTTGTGAAAGTAAATCTAGGGAAATTACCCTAGTTTGCTCCATTGCTAAAGCTAAGCAATGAGGCATAAAGTGATATGAGAGTAACTTTAGTAAAACGATGCATTTTTGGTATTTTAGGATATAAAAGAGGTGATGGGAGGAAATATAGATTATTGCTAAGTGCAACAAGGGCAATGGGGTCATGGGGAATTTGAAGGGGCTTAATTTATTATGTATTGGAAATGGAATTAGGGCCAAAGCTCTCAATGATTCCACATTAATCTTACTGTAATTTAATGCATAAATTATAGTTGGAAGGGGCCCAAAAGGATCAACCTTCAATTAGCTACATCAACTATATGCTAGTAATAGAATCAATAACCTTGCTAGTGATTTTAGAGGCTAGAAAAGAAAACAAGCTTGGCATGTACTCTTGAGTCCTGCTTTGTTAGATTGGAAAGAAATTGTTGGGTTGATGTCATATGACGAGGTGCCCCACTTCCCACATACCACTCATTTCTCAGAATTGTGCTTGTAGAAAGGCAAGATACCAATGAGAATTATTTCTCAAGCTTGGTAACAAATTTATTCATTTGAATTTTTACTAACATTGCTACCTACTTCTACTGATGCTTCCTTTTTCCCTTCTTCATTTATGGAAATTGTTATGCATAATGTCCGGACTTATGAAAAATAAAGCACTTGATTTTACTCAAGTCTTTCTTTCTTGAATGTGAGGCTGAATCCTCACTCTTTCCCTTTCCCTTGCTGGAACCTTTTACTTTTCCCTTCTTCGTCTAACTAAATAGGGCTAGGTTCTCATCACTACCCTTCTTGGTGGCCTTTGACTCCATTTGAATCTCCTCATGGATGCAATCATTACATAATATTTTTAAATTTGTAAGTTTCTTGCGAGCAAGAAGGCCTCAGAAAAATGGTTCCCACAAAACTAGGAATCCATTTAGTGCTATGTTCACTAATTCGATGTCTTCCATCTTCTGCTCCACTACTCGCTGATGCTAGTTAGTTCCACTATAACTGGGAGTCAACCACCAACCCACAACCAACCCACATCATCAAGATGGATGACCTAGACACAAAGAGTTGACTAATTGAGTTACCATCATAGTCCGTTGCAGATTGGTGCAATTATTCTTCATAGTACAGGGCTTGAGAAATGACAAGAGAGATTTTTACAATTTGGAGGAGATTGAGCAGCTGCATGGCACATGCATTCATACGAAGAGCATCTTCATCACTTCAGGATTCTAGTGTATACTCACATGTGACATGCAAACACTTTCAGTTTTAGTTGAGTTTTCACGCATGCATTCTGTTGCGTGGCGATTTTGATACCAACTTCGGATTTATTTTGGAATTCCAGATCCAGTGGTGGTATTGCATGCAACATGAATGTAATTTATATTTTTAGTAGTTTTTGGTATGGCTCCATATGGCTCGCATGTGACATGCATGCAACATGCAACAAGTTCAAACAATTTTGAGACACATACATGGGTATGGGATAATGCATGTATATTTAGACAACACTGGTGGACTCCCCATGAAATTTTGAGTTTGAGTATCATGTTGTATACATGCATGACAATTCGAGATTGCATGCATGAGTGACACATGGTCCCACACACAGGTAACATGTGGTGCTCTGCATGGATGAGAGGCTTCCAAATGGTGCGTCATGCATGGGAAATGGATGCATAAAACAAGCAATAAAATAAAAAGGAGCGCACCTACCCTAACTCAACTAAATTCCCACATACATGGCACTCTCTCCACATGCATGCCACCGTGCCGTCACTTCACTTTCAAATAGGGTGCACTTCATTTGCATAACCACCTCTGTTTCTTAAGAGGGCGCCTTGCCACCTAACTACTCTTAGCCCCTAGTTCACTCAACTCCCCCACGCCACATGTCACTGATTCGCTCCACATCTCACTCACTGTACCCTCTATTCGCTCCACTTAACTCAACCATCATGCATGAAGAAGGGGGGTGCACCCTTTGGCTCCATAAAACTATAAATACAAGTTCTCTCTTCCCCATTCATCATTAGAAATTATTTGGCATTCTCCTATACTTCTATCTTTTTCTTGTCTTCGCTATTGTACAAAAGGAAGATCTCTGTTACTAGTTTGTAATTGACTATCATGGTTGGCTGCAACCTTTTGGAAAGTTATGAATAGATATTGGTTTTGTTCTTAGCTATTGCGGTCTCCTATATTGTTGGGAAAATTTTGTTGAATTTCGTGCATTGTATAGATTAAACGTTTGTCTTCAATTTCTCCTTCATTCGAACATATCACATTTAATATTTGAATATCTTTTAAATTTTTGTTCACAAAATCAAAATTTCAATCAATCTAGGATCTTAGTTTTAGTGTTAGGTTTTTTGTTGGGGTTAGAATTTTGAAGTTCCAAGTGTAGATGACTTTATTTTTGCAAATAAAAATTGGAAAATGCTAATTATTGTAGCTAGTTTTCTTTTGATTTTGGGAATAAAATACTTTGCTGTAGCATTATTTTTGCACCAGGTGAAGGTGAGAGAAGCAAAGTATGATTCTTTCAGCCATGTGAAATGCTAACTTGGCATCCCATTGACAAATTCCAATTATTGGCCTAGATTCCTTATTTCGAGAGGACCAAAATTGACCTTTGAAGCATTGGATTTGGATAAGGGAAAGTGGATGTTTGAAGTGAAGCCCGCAATGGCACATTTTATCAGGTCGATCTAGAGTCAAATTGCCCCATAAAAGTTGCATATAATGACAAGTGACCTCAAGCTCATTTGGATATCATCATCACATCATTTTCTTCTTCTTTTGGAGGTTCGTTCTATCTGAAATCGAAGGTTGAACAGGAAGTGCGACGCTGTCACGGGAAGTTCGAAGGTTGAAGTTTGAACAGACATTGCGAAGGTTGAACAGGAAGTGTGAAGGTTGAACAAGAAGTGCGCGGGTATCTTTGATTGCTATTGACTTTGACCATAATTGCAGATTTGACAATTTGCTAGATTTGACTTTTGGGATCATCTTTTGGAACATTGGATATTGGTTTTGTTGTATGGTTAAATATTTGACTATGACATCATTGTTGATGAAATGGATCATTGTACTCTTTGCTGAACATTTGAAGACAATCTAATAGAAGAAGAATTTTGAAAGGGTTTTCCCCCTTGTGGGGTTTTTCCCTAGTCTTTGACCTATCGGTGTCTCTTGTTGATGAGTTGATTGTCTCCTATTTGTCATTGCTTTTACTGTTCTATCGTCATTTACTATTGATCATTGGAAGATGTAACTATTGTTAAAGAAATTACTTATTGAAGAAGTTAATTGGGCTAAAAGTATTTGACATAGCATAGAGTGAAATACTACTGTGGTATTTTTTTGGGGCAATTTTATTGAGATCATCCAAGCCTACATGTTTTGTTGAGCCTACGTTTGAATAGGGAATCCTCCCTTGACTTGTAAGAATCTAAATGGAGAAAGGGCTTATCAAGTGACCATAGGGTGAGCCTCTTATTTGTTTCACATTTGTCATACTTTATTTGCCAAACTCGTTATTTTAGGGTGAAGGAAGATGTGACAACACTACTGCAAGTCGATCATGAATCTGTGTGATCTTAATCAGGTAACTGGTAAAGGTCAGATCTGGTTATCTCTGTGAAGTTGAGTATGTTTCACAAGATCATATTCCTGTTAATGTGTTAAATTTCCTGTGAACCTAGCACATAACGTTCTATTAATTATTAACCTAGTAGATTGTGATCTACTAAATAAATGCACAACTAATTTCTTAACTTAATCAGTTGAAGCAAAATTACAAAACCAATCTCAATCACAAGTGATAGAAACAAATTTTGTCCAATCAATAGTGCTTCATTAAATTCAAATTTACATGGGCTCCTATCTTGGGGTAATGGCCCAACTAAGAAAACTATAGATACAATATGCCTTGGTTTTGATCCAACATATTAGGCCTTGGATCTATCCTTGATCTCCTTGGTTGACTTGGATCTCCAACGTTGCACGTCTACACTTCCTTGGACCTGACACAGTAGAATGGAAGTCCTTCACTACTCTCCACTGAGATGGTTCTCTCAATGTCTTGTGCTATTGTATGGTGTGTCTTTCTCCTCTCCTTAGCCTTTCTTTTATAACTTTACATTGAGCTAAATCTCTAACTCCAATTTCGAGAGTGATTGATGGCCAATATAAGATCTCACCTCACTTGAGATCAATGGCTAAGATTATAACATAATCCGTAAAGTAAATTGCTTTACTTTTCTAAGTTACTTTAACTCAATTAGCCAACATAATTAATTATGTGCTTTTCCTAAGTTAAATGTAGGAGAAGTTACATTAGCAACTTGCACACACTTAAGCAATGGTCCTAAGGAGATCTTTGGGTGACTTTTGAATGCCTTGACATTTATGCCTATGCAAAAGTATCTTCTCGAGCCACAAACATCAACGCTCCTAAGTTGAATATAGGAGAAGCTACATTAGAAACTTTCTCACTCTTAAGAAAGGGTCCTAAGGAGATTTTTGGGTGACTTTTGCATTCCTTGTCACTTATGCCCATGCAGAAGTGTCTTCCCGAGTTGCAAACATCAACACACCGAGGTTCTTTTGCCCCTTGGAATCGACTTCGATCGTGGAACTACATCTATTGCCATGACTGCTCCCTTTGAATTGGAAGCCTTCCTTGTCACCTAGTTTGAAATTGTCCTTGAAGACATGATCCCTTTGGATTTGATCCCAGAAGCCTCTTGCTCCTGAACATCTTGTAAGGTCATCTCATACCAAGAGACCTAGATAGACTTGGAAGGATTTCCTAATTGCTCCTCTCCACTTGAACTTCAAGGCTGACTCCCTTTGAACTACTTAACCTTCAAAGCTTCTCGCTCCTTGTTCTCTGTCACTGCTATGCTTTGTTCCATTGCTCGAATAGGTTGGCCCTTTAGCCTATACATGGTGTTCTCCCAAACTCCAATGGTGTGGCCCTCATTAGAGTTAGATCACATAGGTTTGATTAGTGCTTTCCATCTTGGAATGCTACATACAACACCTTCTCTATCATAGATATTGAGGGCAAACTTCACTTGAGTTCTGGCACGCAGTGTACATCCTTCACTTCCAACTTGTCACTGACTCAAGTTGGAATATCATTGTTCCAACCCCATTCACTGCATGTTTGGTATCAACACCAAACTCCACATGCAATTTTGAGTCCCACTTGGTTATGCTGTCAAACATCTCTCGTGCCCTTGTCATATGTTGTGTGGCTGCACTACCTAATACCCACACACCAACTAGTAAGGTGCTTGAAGAAAGGTAAGAAGTAATTGTGAACTTAGTTTCAAACTTCCTAGCAAACTTTTCTTGAGCTTTTTCTAAACATCTATAGTTGACTACATACTCTTTCCACCCTTCTTCTTTGGACACTACGAAGCATACTGTCCAATCTTGTGATAGGCAAAACACTTGACCTGAGTCAAGTCCTTCTTCTTCTTTGCTTGTGAGGTTGACTCCTCACTCCTCTTGCTTGAACCTTTTCCTGTGCTTTTCATTGCTTGACTGACAAGAGAAAGGTTCTCCCTATCCTCACTCTTACACTGTCTGCTAGACAATGGCTCCTCCCAAATTTCCTTCTAAGTGAATTCATCCTATTGTCTGTGCCAATCAGGTAGTTTCTCTCGTGCAAGAACACCTGTCACAAAGGTAGCCCATTTTTTTTGTGAACTCGCTCAAGACTATCCTTACAAGCTCCTCAGTTGACACGACTAAATCAACAACTCCAAGCATATCTCAAACGTGTTGATTCCTAGTGAGATATGATGACACCATGTCTAATTCAATCATATTGTTGTTCCTTAACTTTTCCCTCAACACCAATATTAGTTCTGGTTATCACTCTAGTATAAACTCATCATAACGGTCCACATCTCATTGGCACTCTTCTTTCCTAATATGCGAGGGATCACATAATCCTTCACTGAATCCATGATGATACGTTTGGCTTTCACATCCTTCAAATTATGGGCGGTTAGTGTTGTAGCATCTATAGGAGATATAACTTGAGTTTTTGCAAACTCGCATAGACTGTTCTCTATGAGAATCAACACTATTCTCTCCTTCTATGGACTGAAGTTATAGGTGCCCTAAAACTCGTCCTGAAACCTCATACCGATTGTTGCCATCTTCAAATCAGAACATCAATTGAAAGGTTTCTCTTCACACCCTTGATTGGTATGTATTCTCCCTCTCTCCCTCTGAGGGTTGACCTCTGCCAATCAGACTGATTGCAAACTACTCAAGCCTGTATACATGCTGCATTGGTTTGGCTATTATCTGATATGTTCCTCCAACACAACACCTCACATCCACTCTGACGCCTTTTGTGATGACTGCGTTGCCGACCTGTAATGTTGTGCTCGTGTTTTGTACTCGTGGTTTAGCTACTGCTGGATTTATCAACATCTAACTGATGCCTCCACTGTCCTGTTGGCTTGTATAATGCGGTACACCCTACAACCTCTGTTGGCTTGACTGTTGTGTGTGGCTGGCACTAGTGCTAGTCTACTGCCCCTACAACCACATGCTAATTGTTGCTGGTTGGGTCCACTGGTTAAGGCCCCACACGACGTCCATGTAGTTGCCACAACTTGGACCATGCCGGCTTAACACCTCTTGGCTCGAGCTGCCTCTTGTGCTGTGATACATTTATGGTTTTGCGGGCTTGATTTTGCTGGCCAAACTGGCTTATGTAGGTGGCCTGGCCCTCCTCCACATACTCCACGAAATTTTGTTGTAGCTGTCATCCCACTACTTTTCACCTAACACAGTTTTCCTATCAGCAGATTGACCCAACATCCGCTCACAGATTGTTGTTGCAGTTCTGTTCATTCTTTGTTGCCTACCATGAATCTCAGGTATTGTCCCTTGCTAAACTCTCGTGTCTTTCAACTTGTTACACCTAGCTAGGTGCTGCTTGGCAATTGGGTGGGTTCTGACGGCCTATGCAATGGGCTGTTGGCTGGTCCCCCTCATGAGTTCTGCAATCGCTCAACCCTTTTTAATTTTTATTTTTTCAAACTTTTTCCTAGCTGCTGTATAGTCGTATGGATTTTTTTTTTGTTTCTTTCTTTGGTACCATTCTCAACAGTGCCATATGTTGTATGACCTTCTTTACTCGCAAATAAAATTTTACAACTCGTACAATCATGATTGGACCTGGTTCTGATGAACCTTGTACGAATTTGGCTTCTTGTGTAATTTAGAGATCAATTTTCGGAGTTTATGGCTCAGATACAAAATGTTAAATTTCTTGTGAACCTGGTAATCGACATTTTATTAACCTAGTAAATTGTAGATCTATTGAATAATTGCACAAATGAGTTCATAACATAAATAGCGGAAGCAAAATTACACAACCAATCTCAATCATAGGTGACACAAACAAATTCTGCCCAATCAACAGTTCATTAAATCTAAACTTACCTGGGCTCCCATCCTGGGATGATTGTGTTGGAATCTGGTTGTCATGGATGTCAACCCAAGCAACAACCAGAAGAAGCCCTACTTATGAAGTAAATGACAAGGAAGATCGGTGTTTGTGCCAGTAAGGCCAACATCATTTGATTGTCCTCGTTGTGACGATTCCAATGGTATGTGGCACACCGCTTAACTCTTCACAGTTGAGAAGATACGTCTTGTCAAAGTTGGAGACCCATTGTGTGGTCAAAGTGCCCCAAAATGAGATGATAAAGGTAGCTTAATGTCTGGTTAAATATTGGCTTCATATTCAAGAAAATTTGATTAAATTATTTGGGTCCTATCAGCCCTCAAAATAAGGATTTTTCTAGTGCAAAATTGGCTTGCTAAGGAGGTTCATATCAGGGATTTTTATTAAGAAAATAATTCAAAAATAGTGATCAGGTTGGCGCAGTCAGAATGTAAATTTGAAATTTGAAATCATTGTTTTTTTGGGTCAAGTCAGCTCCATGAATTAGGGGATGTTGGCCCCCTTTATGGCTCCTCTTTCTACTATAAATTGAGGACTTGGTCCCTCCTCAGATCATAAAAGATGATCATCTTTTTAAGTATTTTTTGTCTGATCTTGTGAGGGCTTGCATTGCTTTGCCTATCTATGAGAGTAAGGCCAAATTTTGAAGAGGCTTCATGGTGCAATTTTCTCTGGTAAATTTGTTGGCAAAGAGAATTTTGGAGGAATGTTGAAGATTAAATCTGCACATCTATGTTCATCTTTTGTTTGGATTTTCATTGGTTTTCTAATGCTCAGATCTGTCATTTCCTGAGGCCCATTTCGGTCTGCCTGAGGCCACCATCTGAGGCACAGTTTTATGAAGTGTCGGGCTATCTATGAGATTATTTTCGGCCTCCTTTTGAGCAGTTCGAAGGCCGAATTCAGGGTCTGTTCAGAGATGTAATCTTTGGCCTCCCTAAGGCCTGTTCCGTGGACAAATTTCTGAGGTTCTTGTGGTAGCATTGAAGTCAGATTAGAGGACTATGTAAGGATAATGTGCATCTTGCTTGAGGGCCTAGCCCGAAGCTCATCTTGGCCCCCCTTTCTATGACAGATTCAAGGGACATTTTTGGTCGCAATGATTAGGAAAAAGCTGAGGCTCTTTGGCCTTGTTGGAGAAGATCCCTGAGGCTCATTTCAGATTGGTTGAAGTCATTGTTTTAAGAAACGGCCGGGTCATGATCAACCCGGCCGGGTCGATCCGGGTTAAGGCTTGGGAGTCTGACCCGGCCTATGAAACGGCTCGGGTGGCCGAGTCATCCATGACCCGGCCGAGTCAGGCAATGACTCGGCCAGGTCATGGATGACTCGGTCAACCCGACCGGGTCCCGCTTTAAAACGGCCGAGTCACCTAAACCCCGAACCGGACGGACAGCAGGATGAAAAAAACGGATTTCAAGCAATTTATAGTTGGGTTTTAGGGTTTTGGTGGACTCCAAGTGGTTTATGAATTTTCTAAAACATTTTTGGGGTCCATATCCCCCTCCCAAAAGCTATTTAAGTAACCCAAGAGCTCTCATTCTCTCACAGCAGTCTTGTGCATTTGAGTGAGAGTCTTCTTTGAGAGTTAGTGAGCATTTCTTGAGAGTTCTTGAGCTTGTTTTGGAGCAGCACTTGAGGAGTCTTGGAGGAGCATTGTAGCTGGAGTGAGGAGCTTCTTGGGCAGCCATTTGGAGCAGCGTTAAGGAGCTGATTCTTGGAGCAAGTTTGAGGAGGCAGTTTGTGCCTGGAGGTATTTTTTTTGACCTCTATAAATCTGTTTTAGCTTAGTAAATTTGAGGTGCATATCTAGAAAGTTTAGAGACTGATTTTTGTCAAATAAATGAACATTGAATCAAGGTTTTTTTTTTTTTTCATTTTCAGATTGTTTGCTTTCATTCCCTATTCCAAAAATGGCACCTAAAGCAAGAGATCCTGCATGGGCATATGTTGAAATGGTTGAGAGTTCAATGCATTGCAAATTTTGCCATAGGTTAATTAAGGATGGTCCAGGGGGCATTAATAGGCTGAAGCTACACTTGGCAGGGATTAGAGGCCAAATTACCCCATGTACCTCACCAGATATTGGGGAGATTAGGCAGACTATGTTGGCCAACATAGAGAAATTTAAAGAAGATAAGGCTAGGCAAAAAGAAATACAGGCTGAAATTGGGAGGAAGAGGGAGATACAAAGAATGATGGCTTCCAACCCCCATTATGATTTTGAGGATTCTTGCTCTATCCCTCAAACCAATGCATCCAATCCTTTCCGATATGTTCCTCCTAGTCAAGATAAGGGAAAGGGTAGAATGAGAAAGGGTGACCGTGATGTGACTATCAAAAGTTTTTTCACTCCGGCCTCCTCTCCATCAGATGCACATGGTCCTGAAATTGTTAGACCTCAAATGCAGCCCACTTTAGATGACCATTGGAAGAAAGAATTGAGGGAGACTGCTTGTGATTACATAGCTA
>APFE031733214.1:23368-52570 GCA_000404065.3 Pinus taeda
TGTCCAGCAGAGTTTGATCCTGGTGAGGATTTTGGTTTAGATATCGATTTGGAGTTGGACGCTGCAGTTCAACATGTTCAGTTGAATGCAGATCCATCAGCTTCAGTCTCACAGCCGGCAAGGACTCCAACTTCCTCTTCTCAGCCTGAGCCACGACAGAAGCGCAGCCGCATAGCTACTCTATCTCAGCGTGCATCTACTGGTACCACATCTACAGTTGCAGTTGGAGATGATGATGAGGAGGAGGAGCCATGGGCAGGGGGCTTTGACTCTGATGATGATGATGATCCAGAGATTGATCGACATGATCTTGGCTCCTCTGGCAGTAGCTATGGCCAGTAGTACTTTTGTTGTAGACTTGTAGTATTGTAGAGGCCATTTCTAGCCTCCTTGGTTATGTGTTTTTGGTTTTGAGTCTTTGATCATGTATGACAGTTGACTATGTATTGCCATTGGGTACCATTTGATATAATGGATTGGTTCATGAGCCTACTTTGATCATATGTTGTCTTCCATCTATATTATAATGTTGTGTGTTTGGAAACATGAATGAAAATCTTTAAAATTATGTTTAAAATCTTCAAAATTATGGTTTTTTATCAAAAAACTAAATATTTAATGTATTTTTTACAACGACCGAGTCATTGAAAACGAGTCGGCCGAGTCATTACCGTTTCGGAGTCGGAGTCGGAGTCATTGCTCGGCTGAGTCGGAGTCGGAGTCGGAGTCGGAGTCTTAAAACATTGGTTGAAGTAGGTTAAAGGCCATCTCTGAGGCCTATTTCGTGCCTATATTTAGGCCTAATTTGGCACATCTTCAAGGCATAACTCGGAGGCATTTCAGTGGCAGATCTTCGCTCCTCCTTCAGGCAGTTTCTGGTTTGATTAAAGGAAAACTCCATGGCATAACCAAGTTGTATTTTCAGAGGCTGTTTGAGGTACCTTTCGCATTGGTTTTGAGGCATACTTTTGGCCTCTTTCTAAGGCAAATTGTTGACTTGTTTAAGGCATTCTTAAGATGGAATTTAGGGTGCATTCTGAGGCTGATCTCAAGTCTGTTTAGAGCACTTTCTTTGTCTTATTTTAGGGCTTCCTAGACAGACGCTATCAGAAGCCTAATTCCCTTGGGGAAAATTATTGAATGTTGAGGCAACTGTACGTCTTCTAGTAATATTTCTTGCTAAACAGAGATCAATAAGGGTTGTTTAAATATCTTTGTAAGTGGGTCATTGTCCCTGCTGCGGGATCCCATAGAGTTCTAAGTTTGTTTTTGTATATTGAAAATTGAAGTTTGAAAAGCAGTCTTGAAGATTGAGAGCAATATTATATAAAACAAACAACAGTAAGAGTTGTTTAAATATCTTTTTAAGTGGGTCAATGTCCCTGCTATGGGATCCCACAATTACTTTTCAGGGTGGTTGGGTGGTGCAAGGCGGAGAGTGAAGTTTCCCTCAGGTTGGAGCTTGAAAATACTTTAGGGTGGCAGGATGGTGCTAGGGCAAGTTGGAACTTGCAAGGTGTTGGAGCATCCTTTTGGGAGTTGGAGCTTTTTGATAAAAAGAATGCTTTTCTAGAGTACTAGGAAGTTGCGACTTTCCCTTCAATTGGAGTTGACAAATATTGTACTTACAAGTTATATCAGAAAAATGTTCGGTGGTTTTTCTCCCGGAAGGGTTTCCACCTAAAAATTTCTTGTGTATTGTTCTTGTGATGTGATGCTGATTTATGTTTTTATCTGATGTTAATGAAATTTAATGCCATGAATATTTAAGGTTTATCTAATTGAAGTGAAATACTAATTGCCCCCCCTTAGTATTTCCAACAATTGGCATCAGAGTAGGTTCCTTCACAAGCAATCTAACCATTGGAAGGAAGATCATGGATTGCACCAAAATGGAATTCCACGGTTTGATGGACAAAGGTATGCATTTTGGAGTGGAAGGATGAGAGCATATGTGTAAGCTCAGGGATTTGATGTCTAGCACTTTGTAATAAGTGGATACAAGGAACATTCTGCTCCTCCAATAGATAATGCCGATAAGAAGCTTTATGAAAGTAACGCAAAAACCATAAATGCTATTTTAAGTGGTCTAACTGGTTCAATTTATGTTAAAGTAATGCATTGCACATTTGCAAAAGAAGTTTGGGATATATGCTTCAAAGCATATATGAGGGAGATAAGAAAGTCGAGGTGGCCAAACTTGAGACCTTCAGAGGACAATTTGAGTAGCTGAAAATGAATGAAGACAAAAATATTGCAGCTTATTTTCTCTGTGTTGATGAAATAGTAAACACCATGAAAGGATTGGGAGAACCAAACATGGTAATTGTTAGAAAGATACTGAGATCTCTTCCAATGAGATTTGACTTTAAAAGTTTAAAGTCTCAGTTCTAGAAGAATGATCAAACTTAGAAAATGTCAGCATGGATGAGCTACATGGTGTTGGAAATACTGAGAGGGGGGGTGAATCAATATTTTCTTTCAATTGTGATTATTATTAGTTTAATTCTTCACAATTTAAATAGAGAAATGTATAAGTATAATTTTATTGAATAAAATAATAAATACAATATAAATGTGTTCCAAGCTCCAACTTGGTTTTGATGAGGCTTTGACCTCTAGGGCTTCGACCTTATCTTATCAAGGCACCGACCTTGGATTTAGGAGCACCAACTCCAAGGACACCAATCCTTCCAATTCTGAGGCATCAACTCCAAGGGCTCCGACCCTATCTTTCAAGATGAATCAGGTGAAAAGATTGCCCTCCCACTCTATCTTCAGCTTCCTTCTTAGCTTGGCCTTCGTATTCTACATCACCTTCTGCGTCAGCTAGACCTTCGGCTTTATCTTCTTTCGCTGGACCTTTCGGCTTCATCTTCTTCCGCTGGACCTTTCAGCGTCCTTTTTCTTTCGCTGAACCTTTTGGCTTCCTTCTTTCAACTATTTCTTCGGCTTCCTCTGTCTCTTCAAGTTCACGAGTTGTGAACTTTTTTATGTTCTATTTGTGTGCCCGAGATAGATACTCAGAACTGAAGCGTTTTAACTCATTTTTATACGAGTTTCACCAATGACCAAAGGACATGTCTATTGGAGTCCGACTTGTATATTAAAAATATATATCGGAGAGTCTTTTATCCATAGACTTGATTATTCACGGAAATCCGTATAAGAGCTGCTATACCCACATGGAGGTACCACATGCCACGTCATTACCTTTAATCGCAATCGCAACTTCATGAAAAATCAGAGTTATTCCTTTAATACCGCAAACGAACACTGGTCCCACTTGAATGCACAAGACCGAACCCCAAATAAAATTAAACCCGTGTCCATAAACTTCTTGGGTCCACTCAGTCCCAAGTCTTATCGGATTAATTCTCCACCGTTGATCTCATGATTAATCTGACGGTTGTTGATCCACTCGATCAACAAACCCAATCGCCAATCCTCCACCTTTTGATCAAGGCGTGCTAGATCCAATGGTTTACAATGATATTGGCCGGGGAACTTGCACGACGCTTAACTGCCTTTACGGAGCCGATAAGGATTATAAATCCTTGATCTATAAAAGCTCGGGTCCGTTTTTAGATTTAATGTCCGATCACTTTATGACCCGATATCCATTGGATATACGAGGTCATCAAATTTACGGCCTGCAGGTCTTCAACTAGCACACGGGTTAAAAACAGAGATTGACAGCTAGGATTTGAAGATGAGATCGACGTAAGCGTTGAATGTGACGTAAGCGTTTGAACATCCGTACACTCCTATAACTCTGTTTATGCTCCTCTGCTGTTTTCTTCCTTTCGGTTCTTCTTGGGCATATATTACATATGATACTTCCAATATGGCTCCTCCGATGTTTTCTTCTTTACTCCTTTGTTATCGCTGTTTGCTCTTTGTTCTTTCGATAACTCTTACCCTTGGGCATATGCGATAACCTGCTTCTCTTGCTCCGATGACTTGCTTCTTTGATGGCTTTCCATAAACTCTTCATCTTACTCTTTGGCTTCATGATGGCTTCTCCTCTTTGGCTTCTTGCTCCTGTTGCTTCACGGATCTACTGCTTCTATTCTGTCTGTATATATATCAAACTTTCATCACTATGGTGAAACTCTAGACAATCATGTATTAATGGGCAACCAATGGGCAACCATGTATCAAAGAATTTGCCATCATAAACACTGCTATGTTGACATCAATGACAACCTAGATTAACACATAGAATACTTACAACATACGAAATGAGAACAGAACAGGAGAACCCATGTAAAAGAGAAGCAAATTTTACAACATCTAAGAAGTAAGGGAAGAACAAGCAATAGTCAAAGCCAAGCATTAGTTGCAGCTGTAGCGAGATCTCAGATGATGAAGTAGGTAATTTTGTGAGGAAGTTGAAGAGAGGAACCGACAAATACAAAGGTATGATCCTCTTGAAGTGTTTTAAATTTTGGTGAAATTGGTCATTTCACTTCAAAATGTCCTTATGCAAAGTGTTTAGGTAATGATGAAGAAGACGTTCCTAAGAAGGTAAAGAAAAATAAAAAACGATACAAGAAACAAGGTAAAAAGAAAGTCCTCAAGAAAAATATCTATTTAAAAAAAGACAGTTCTTCATCTGATGAAGATAGCGACAACAACAATGACAGTGACTTAGGAAGAGTGTTATTTATGGCAACGAACAACTGAAAGGAATCCCCTAAAGATGATGAAGAAGAAAATGAGGTGGACCATGAAAGACATCTGGTTAGTGCTTTCAAGGATCTAAAGGTAGAAAGAAAGAACATCAAGGCATTAGAAAAGGAGTTGACCGAACTAAAAGAACATTCTAAAGTCTCATCAAGAAGGAGAAGAATCAAAGAAGATCATCATCAACTTGAAAGTCAATTTAGAGGAAGCCAGAAAGATTGAAGAAACACACAAAAACCAGCTAGAAGAAAATGCCAGGGAAAATTTGGAAGCAAAGATAGTCTATTTAAGAAAGGAAATTCAAAAGAAAAATGTCCATCGGAATTTGGTTAACAACACCAAAATATTGGATGAAGTTATTACCAGTTAAAGGTCATTCGATGACAAATCTGGATTAGGATATAAGCGAACCTATGTTGAGAAGTGTTTGAGCTCCACGATGACAGGAAACTAATCCAAGAAGAAAAGTTATGCAAATATCATTAAGGGTCTTATCAAGAAGGAGGAATGCATGCCCTCAGAAGAGAAGGATCAAGATCAAAAGACACAAAATTAACAACCAACAATGAAGAAAACTTAAGAGGAAGGTTTTTGGAGAGTTGCCCCACATAGAAGATCTCCTCAGTATCAAAGTATCTTCCTTGGTGTGTGTTATTCTTGCAACAATTTTGGGCACAAAGATGTGGATTCTAAAGCTTATTCTAGGAATAGAAGCAACATTGGAAGCTATTATAGGAATTATTATCCCAGAAAATTTTGGGAAGGTTACAACCAAAGTTATAACATGTTTGGATCTTTAAGTAATGAAGTGGAGTGTTACAACTGCAACAATTTTGGACATATAACAAAATATTGCAGGTTGAAGTTTGAACACTCCTCCAAAGGAGCCAAAGCATGGTTCAAATGTTCCTCCAAAAAAACCTTCAAAAGGATGGAAGAAGGATGAAAGTTGTGCGATTGCTTTATGAGCTCAAAGCAAGAAAAGTGTTAGGTATGTTGACAGTGGTTGTTTAACACATATGACAGGGGGCAAAGACAAATTTATATCTTTGCAAAAGGAAGAGGATGGAATGGTTTCATTTGGAAATGATGGTTTAGCGAAGGTTTTAGGAAAGGGTACTGTCAAGCTTGGAAGCAAGAATGCCATGGTAGAAGATGTTTTGCTTATTGAAAATATGAACCATAACCTACTAAGTGTTAGTCAAATGTGTGATCAAGGACACATGCTTTTATTTGACTCAAAGAAATGTGAAATAAGAAGGGAGAAATTAGGAATATTAGTGGCAACAACATCAAGGACCCAAAATAACATATACACCTTGGATGGAATTAGAAAAGAAAGTTTTTTTTTTTGCAGAGGATGATAGTTGGCTTTGGCACAAGAGAATGGGTCAGATGCACTTTGATAATTTGGTCAAAATCAACGAAAAGGAAGCAACAAGAGAGATGCCGAAAATTTCAAAACTAACAAGCACCATGTGTAAGCATTGCCAACATGGAAAACATACAAGGGTTGAGTTTAGGGCCAGGGAACACTACTTAAAACCATTAGAGTTGGTACACACTGACCTATTTGGACTGATGACAACTAAAAGATTGGAAGGTGAACAATACTTCATGTTGTGTACCGATGATTACACTAGACTTTCGAGAGTGAGTTTTTTGAAGAAAAAGTCAAAAGCATTTGAATGCTTCAGAAATTACAAAGAGATGTTTAAAAATAAAATTGATTTGAAAATCAAGTGCATAAAATCAGATAATGGAGGATAATTCACGTCTAAAGAATTCCAACACTTTTGCGAAGAAAACGGAATAAAAAGACAATTCTCGACATAGATGAAGGTATATTTGTTGGATACTCAAGCAAAAGCAAGGCATACAAATGCTCTAATCTAAGACTCAACAAGATAGTGGACAGCATAAATGCAACAATTGATGAAATGCACAAGCAAAAGACCAAGTAGGGAATCACATCTTCAAAGGAGCAAGAAGTAGAAGAACCAGGGCAAGAAGGAAGAATAAAAGAAGAAGAACAATTAGAAGAAGAGCCAACTGCCAACTAGGAAGAAATAAAAGATAATCAACAAGAACCTTCTAAAACTCCTAAATGATGGTATCAAAAGAATCATCCATTAGAGCAGATCATTGATGATATAAATGCAAGATTGGGAACCAAAAGAAGTCAACAAATACACATGCCAGAACAAGGACATCTTGCACTATTATCCACAGTTGAGCCAGGAAGCTTTGAAGAAGGTAGCCATGATGAACATTGGATCAAAGCCATGGAAGAAGAACTGGATAAGATTGAAAATAATGAAAAATGGGAATTGGTTCCAAGACCTAGTGATAAAAATGTCATTGGTACAAAATAGGTCTTCAAGAAAAAGTTGAATGAAGATGGACAGTAACCAGGAACAAATCAAGATTGATATGTAAAGGATATGTGCAAGTTGAAGGGATAGACTTCAAAGAGACATTTGCACTTGTTGCCAGGATGGAAGCTATTAAGATGTTTTGGCGTATGCTTGCTTGAAAAGGATTAAGGTATACCAAATGGACGTCAAAGCAACCAGAAGGATTTTTGCTTACAAAAAAGAAAGACTGTGTGTAGGGTGAAGAAAGCTTTATATTCTCTCAAGCAAGCTCCTAGAGCTTGGTATGCACATCTAGACAGGTATTTACAACAACAGGGATTCAAAAGAGGAGGTGCCGATAGCAACTTATATATAAAGATTGAATGAGACAACTTGACCATCATTGAAGTATATGTGGATGATATCATATTTGGAAGTGCCGATTGCAGGTTGAGTTAGAAGTTTGCCAACGATATGCAGAGTGAGATTGAGATGTCCTTACTTGGTGAGTTGACTTTCTTCTTGGGACTCCAAATATCTTAGGAATATGATGGAATATTCATCTCTCAAACCAAGTACATCAAAGAAATGTTGAAGAGGTTCCAAATGGAACACTGTAAACCAATTAACACTCCCATGGTGAGCAGTTGCAAGCTAAGCAAGGACGATGAATCCAAGCAAGCAGATTAGAGACTATACATATCAATGATTGGCAACGTATTGTATGTGACAGCTTTGAGACCAGATGTGATGCAGGCAGTTGGACAGGTGCCAAGATTCCAAGCAACACCAAAAGAATTCCATGTTATTGCAGTGAAAAGGATCTTTGGATATCTCAAGGGAGCAACAAATTTTGGACTATTGTATCCGAAAGGGAATGAATTGACTATGATAGTTTATACAGATGTAGATTGAGCAGACAATGTTGATTATCGTAAAAGCACTAGTGGAGTAGCCTTTTATCTAGGTGATTCTCTTGTATCATGGTTGAGCAAGAAGCTGTCTTCAATATCCTTTTCCACAATAGAAGAAGAATATATAGCCGCAACATCATGTCGTACTCAAGTACTCAACATCATGTCGTACTCAAATCCTCTAGATGAAGCAAACTCTATAGGATCTGCAAGTGAAGTTTGATGAGACCATTTCGATATTTCGTGATAACACCAATGTCGCAAGTCTCTCCAAGAATCCAGTAATGCATTAAAAAACGAAACATATTCCTATTTGATATCATTTTTTTCGAGAACAGGTTGCAGAGAATAATATCAAGGTAAATTATACTGGGACAAAGGAACAAATGGCTAACATCTTCACCAAACCTCCACCATGAGAGACATTTGAATATCTTTGGCAGAGCCTTGGGATTCTACCAAGTCCAAATTGATATGCATTCCTTAATGCCAAGCAGACATGGGGAGAAAAACATATTGCAGGTTGTTAGAGGAAGATATTTTTTCAAGGGGAGTCACCCTTTGCCATTGATATCAAAGGGGGAGAGAAGTCAGGAGAGGATGACCAGATGCAGGGAGATAGGGGGAGCAATAGGCGCAGGGAGAGTGGGTGTGTTGCCATCAATGCCAAAGGGGGATATTGTTGGAATCTGGTCGTCATTGATGTCAACCAAAGTAACAACCAAGAGAAGCCCCACTTTTGGTGAAGTAAATGACAAGGAGGATCAGTGTTTGTGCCAACAAGGCCATCAACATTTGATTGTCCTCGTTGTGTAGATTCCAATAGTAGGTGGCACGCCACACAACTCCTCATGGTTTGAGGAGATATGTCTCGTCAAAATTGGAGCCCCATTGTGTTGTCAAGGTGACCCAAAATGAGACGATAAAGACAACTTAATGTTCAGTTAAATATTGGATTTATATTCAAGCAAATTTGATTAAATTATATGAGTCTTATCAACCCTCAAAGAAAGATTTTTCTAGTCCAAAATCAGCTTGCTAAGGAGGGTCGTATCAAGGATTTTTATTAAGAAAATAATTCAAAAATAGTGATAAGGTTGGCTCAGTCAAATGTAAATTTGAAATTTGAAATTATTGGTTTTTTTTGGGGTCATGTTGACTCCATGAAATAGGGCATGTCAGCCCCCTTTATGCCCCCTCTTTTCACTATAAATTAAGGGCTCAGTTCCTCCTCAGATCATCAAAAACACTCATCTTTCTAAGTATTTTTCGTCTGATCATCCATGGCCCTGCATTGTCACACATATTTATGAGAGTAAGGCTGAATTTTGAAGAGATTTCATGGTACAATTTTCTTTGGTAAATTCACTGGCAAAGACAAAATTTTGGAGGAATGTTGAAGATTAAATTTGGGCTTCTATGTTTATCTTTTGCTTGTCTTTTCATTGATTTTCTGAGGTTCGAATTTGTTCTTTTCTGAGGCCCATTTCAGTCTTCCTAATGCCACCATTTGAGGCACGGTTCTGTGAAGTGTTGGGCTGTCTCTGAGATTATTTTCGGCCTCCTTTTGAGCAATTCCAAGGCCGATTTCAAGATCTATTTAGAGGTATATTCTTTGGCCTCCCTAAGGTCTGTTCCATGGAGAAATTTTTGAGGCTCTTGTGGTAGCATTGACGCCGGATTAGAGGACTATCTAAGGAGGATGTGCAACTTGCTTGAAAGTTGAGGGCCTGGCCCGAGGCTCATCTCAGCCCCCCTTTCTATGACATATTCAAGGGTCTTTTTTGGTCTCTGTGACTAGGGTAGAGCTGAGGCTCTTCGACCCTTTTGGAGAAGCTCCTTGAGGCTCATTTTCGACTGGTTGGAGCAAGTTAAAGCCATCTTTGAGGCCTATTTTGGGCTTGTTTGGCACATCTTTAAGACAAACATCTAAGGCTTTTTTGGGCAGATCTTCGATCCTCCTTCAGGCGATTTCTAGATTGATTAAGGGAAAACTCCATGGCATAACCAAGTTGTAATTTTATAGGTTGTTTGAGGTACCTGTCACATTGATTAGGAGGTACAATTTTGTCCTTTTTCTAAGGAAAATCATTGACTTGTCTAGGGAACTCCTAAGACAAAATTTAAGGGGGCATTTTGAGGCTGATCTCAAGTCTGTTCAGATTCCAAAGCACTTTCTTGGTCTTATTTTAGGGCTTCCTAGAAAAACCTTATCAGAAGCCTAATTCCGATAGGGCAGATTATTGAATGTTGAGGCAACTCTACATCTTCCAGTAATCTTTCTTGTAGAATAGAGATCAATGGATTAAGTCTGAGCCTTCCTTGAAGGACAAACCTGAGGACAAGGTTCCGAGCAGATCGAATATCTAGAGTGAAGCACACAGTTTGAATAAAAGGTTAATTCAACAACTGTAAGTTTGAAGTTCTTCATCTTATGTGGCATGGTCCTTTCAGTTAATTGAGATATGAGGTAGAGTTCTATGCTTGTTTTTGTATATTGAAAATTGAAGTTTGAAAAGCAGTCTTGAAGATTGAGAGCAGTGTTGCATAAATTAGACAATAGTAAGGGTTGATTAAATATCTTTGTAAGTGGGTCATTGCCTTGGTACTTGAGCTCACAATTATTTTTTTATTTTTACGGTGGTTGGTTGGTGCAAGGTGGAGAGTGGAGTCTCCCTCAGGTTGGAGCCTGAAAATACTTCAGTGTGGCAAGGTGGTGCTAGGGCAAGCTGGAGCTTACAAGGTGTTGGAGCTGATAAAACCAGGGCATTGAAGCGTCCTTCTAGTTGGAGCTGGTAAAACTAGGGTGTTGGAGCATCCTTTTAGGAGTTGGATCTTCCTGATAAATATAATACTTTTCTAGAGTACTAGGAAGTTGGAACTTTCCTTTTAGTTGGAGCTGACAAATATTGTACTCATAAATTATATTAGAAAATCGTTCGTGGTTTTACTCTTGGAAGGGTTTCCACCAAAACATTTCTTGTGTACTTTACGTGTGATGTGATGCTGATTTATGTTTTGATCTAATGCTAATGACATTTAATGCGTTGATAATTTAAGACTTATTTAATTGAAGTGAATTACTGATTCCCTCCCCAATCCCCCCTCTTAGTATTTGCAACAAATGGTCCAATTGAGAAAATTTCAGATATAATAGCTCTAGATTTGATCCAATATATCAGGCCCTAGATCTATCCTTGATCTCCTTGGCTGATCTAGATCACTAATATTGTACTTCTGCACTTCCTTACACCTGATACACTAGAATGGAAGTCCTTCTCCATTCTCCACTAAGATGCCTCTTTCAATGTCTTGTCCTGCTGTATGTTGTGTCTTTCTTCTTTCTTACCTTTGCTTTTATAACTTTGCATTGAGCTAAATCCCTAACCCTAGTCTCCAAAATGATTGATGGTTGAGATTAGATCTCACTAATCAATGAATGAATTGAATTGATTTACAATGAGCAATGAAGCTCAATAAATAATACAAATGTATTTACAGAAACAACAAGTTTCTACTAAGAAACAGAACAACAAGTTTCTAATAAGAATCTGCTAATAAGATCACATACGATCTTATCCAAATAAAATATATAAATGAGCATTAAACACTAAAATAACATTATTCTAATACCCTCCCTTAATGCTCAATCTATTTAAAACACCTATAGACCCTCTGAATTTTACAAACTTATCAGGACCAAGGGGTTTGGTGAAGATGTTTGTTGGCTGCTCCGTTGTGGGAACATACAACAACTGAATGGATCCGTCTTCAACAAGCTGTCGAATGTAGTGACAATGGGTTTCCACATGCTTTATTCGTTCATGGAAGACTGGTTTCTTGGCGAGTTTGAGCACTCCCTGATTATCACAGAACAAGGGAGTAGGACCTGCCTGGGAAACATGCATATCCACAAGCATACCTTGAAGCCAAACTGCCTCACAAGATGTCTTAACTGCTCCCTGATACTCTGCTTCTGTCGAGGAGAGAGCCACTGCCTGCTGCTTCTTACTAGTCCATGTGATAGCACCGGATCCCAGACTAAACACATACCTAGCTGTAGATTTACAGTCATCAATCGAATTTGCCCAGTCGGAATCTATGTAACCACTGAGTGTAGGATCTGAACTCCGAGTGTATAGAAGTCCATAATCAGGAGTGCCTCTCACATAACGCAGCACATGCTTCGCTGCTATCCAATGATCAACCTTAGGAGCTGTCATGAAGCGTGAAATGTAGCTCACTGCAAAACTGATATCAGGTCTAGTGGCAGTAAGGTAGATGAGGCTGCCCACTAATTGCCTGAATAAAGATTCATCCACAAGTAGTGAGGATGATTGAGCTGAAAGTTTGAGCCCTGGTTCCATAGGAGTCGTGGTAGGTTTGCAATCCTGCATTCTAAATCTGTCCACAAGACTTCTGGCATACTTGGACCAAGAGAGAAAGATGTTGTTCTTAGTTTGCCAGACTTCAACCCCCAAACAATAACGAAGAAATCCCAAATCTGTCATATCAAAAGTGCTGCACAAATCCTGTTTGATCCCATGGATCAAATGTGCTGAACTGCCAGTAATGATAAGGTCATCTACATAGACGACCACAAACAGAATATAATCACTAGTATGCTTGATATACAGGTTTGCATGAGATGGACTCTGCTGAAAGCCATGATCTGTTAGGTACTTATCAATTTTCATGTACCAAGCCTGAGGGGCTTGTTTTAGCCATAGAGTGCTTTGACTAATCTACAGACTTTCCGTTCTTGACCGGCAACCTTGAATCCTGGAGGCTACGTCATGTAGACTTCTTCCTGTAAGTCACCATTCAGAAAAGCACTCTTTACATCCAGCTGATGGACTTTCCAACTGAACTGAGCTGCTAAGGCAAGGACGAGCGGCATGGTACTCATCTTGGCTATAGGAGCAAAGGTCTCCTCATAGTCTATGCCTTCCTTCTGTGAGAACCCTTGAGCAACAAGGCGAGCCTTATACTTGTCCAGGGTTCCGCCAGCTTTGTATTTCACTTTATACACCCATTTGCAGCTAATGGGCTTCTTCCCTGTAGGAAGATCAGAAAGGGTCCAAGTGTGATTCTTCTGAAGACTCTGGAATTCAGCTTCCATAGCCTGTTCCCACTCAGGTATACCCTTAGCCTCTGAATAGGTTTGAGGCTCAAAAACACTATGTAGGTTAGCCATAAGAGCAAAATTTATTGTAGGCTGCTGTTTGCTCTTATTTCTGGAAGTTCTACCTTCAAGGAGCTCATTATCCCGGAGATCACCAATAGTTTTAGCCCACAATTTAGGTCGGAGAGTAGAAGAACCAATATCTGGAGTAGGCGGAGGAGGCTTAGGAACAATAGGAGCAGCGAGAGGAGGATTATTTTCCTGAGGGAACTCAGGTAGTGCATCATCAAATACTGATGCTGCATCATCCCTCCCATCAAGTGGACCTAACTGAAGAAGAATATTGTGAGGTTGATCCTCGGAACACTGCTTAGAAGGAGGGGACTGAAAGAACCCTCTGTCTTCATCAAATACTACATCCCGACTGAAGATAAGACAATCAATGTCTATATCTATCAGCTTATAGGCCTTGTGGTGATCACTGTATCCTGTCATCATGAGTTTCTGGCTTTTGGAATCCAACTTAGAGCGCTTAGCAGTTGGAATCCAAACATATGCAACCGAGCCAAACGCTTTGAGGTGATTGATCTTAGGCTGACGACCAGACCAAACCTCTTCTGGAGTCTTCCCCTTAATAGCCTGAGTAGGTGATCGATTAAGAAGATAAACAACAGCTAACATTGTTTCAGCCCAAAATTTGTTCGGAACACTCCTGTGTTGTAACATGGAACGAGCCATTTCAACAACCGTACGGTTGCGACTTTCGACAACACTATTCTACTAAGGAGTATAGGGTGTAGTTAACTGGCGTTTGATGCCATGGGTATCACAGATGTTGGAGAAAGCAGAAGAACAAAATTCCCCCCCCGTTATCTGTCCTAAGAGTTATGATATTACAGCCAGACTCTTTCTCAACTAACGACTTAAACTTCTGAAAGATACTAAATACATTAGATTTTTGTTTTAGAAAGTACACCCACATCTTTCTACTGAAGTCATCTACAATAAGCAAAAAATATTTGCAACTAGTAACTGAAGATGTATTTATAGGACGACAAATATCAACATGAATTAACTGGAGTACCTTAGATGCGCGCCAAGATTCTCCATCCTTGAATGAAGACCGATGTTGCTTGCCAGCTTGACAGGCGCCACACACTCCCAAATGCTGAGTCTGAATAGCAGGTAACCTTGACACAAGTCCCTCCCGAGATAGCTAAGAGAGATACTAATTGTTTAGATGCCCATATCTCTGATGCCATAGAGTGCTGATGGGAGAAACACGAGCAGCTACAACCACTTCTGGAGAATCACTAGTGTCAAGAAGCCTGTATAGGCCATGATCCTCTAGGCCAACAACAACCATAAGATGAGTTTCCCTGTCAATAATGGAGCACTTGTGCGCATCGAACACCACATCGAGCTGAGGAGAGTTCCTCATAATCTGGTTGACAAACAGCAGATTAAGTTCCATACCAAGAATAGAGTACACATTTAGGAAGATGAGTGTGCGCCCATCTGACTGGATCTGAACTGTACCTCTGCCAACCACTGTGTACTCCTCACCTTTGCCGAATATCACGGAATCACTGAAAGATGAGAAGTCAGTAAACCGGTCATGCCTGTGAGAGAAATGACATGATGCAACAGAGTCAATATACTAGGCAAAAGACGGGGCATGATCTGAGGACCTCTTAGCCATAAAGGTGTAAAAGGCAGATTCCTTCTGCTCGGAATGTTTTGCAACATTCTCTTTCTGATGAGACCCTCCCTGCTTCTTCTGTTCAGAAGCAATCCTCTGTCGGCAATCTTTTGCCGAACTTGTGACGGTATTTACACTGCACATTTTTCTTCTTAGCAGGATCAGAAGGCTGAGAAGAACCTTTCTGCTAAAAGCACTGAGAGGACCGATATTTGGTAGCGAAAGCATTTTCTGAGGAGGCTGATGAAGCACCAGTACCAAATTGCTGTTTCCAATGATCCTGCTGTAGGAGTTTGGTGCATAACTTCGAAAACTTCAGATCAACATTAGTGGAGGTAATGTTGAGTGTTTCTATCAAGTGCTCATAAGGTTTTGGTAGACTTTTCAGAGTGATGACTACCATATCCTCTTCCTCCATGGTCCGACCAATGGCTTCAAGCTGATCTCGAATGTCTTTAATCTTGTTAAGATGTTCATGTAAAGACATACGGTCGTCCATCATGATGGAGAACAACTGATTCTTTAGAAAGAAAGCTCTGCTCTTGTCGGATGCCTCGTGCAATTCCTTCAAATGTTGCCAGATTTCGGCAGCTGTCTTGCCGGAAGGAATCTGTGGTAACTAATCATCAGTCACAAAGAGTTTGAGAAGCATATTAGCCTCTTGATTTCGATCATCAAACTTATCTTGATCTGCACCAGGTGTACTAGAACTGAGCTCTTTGCCCAAAACGAGCTGGTCGAGATGCCTATATTAAAAAATGGTCAACATTCTCATTTTCCAGATGTTATAATGGGTGCCATTAAAGTGCTGACTGCGTTCCAACATCAGGTTGGTTAGCGAGGCCATCTGCACATTTCCTAAGACACAGAAAACAACAAAGGAGTCTGGCACGGATTTCAATGCAGATGCCCGCTGATCCAGACAAAATCTGACAGGTGCTGGTGCAATATGAAATAGAACCAGAAATCGTTCTGAGAAGCTTAGGCAGGGATAAACTTGAAGGATAATTGCATGCCCAGAAACTAACGTGTATGCAAAAAATCTATGTTTTCTGAAGAACCAAAAACATATACTAAGAGATTGATACGGGCAGGTGTGGGCAAAAATTTTGAAAGTCAGAGCTACCAGAATTGTCGGGGGCAAATTGGGAGCGATACCAGACATAATTGAGAGCAACGAAACCAATCCCTCGCTAAAAACCCGACCAACGATCGAATTACGACAATGGCAGATGTCCAATTATATTGATATTTTCGGCCGCTGCAAAAACAGGCACCGACTGCACGTGTAATCTGAGACTTATCCTCTCGGCATCACGAGTCGCCTTGTCCAAGTGCAAGAGATACTGATTCCTCGAATGATAAATCGCTCGTAGGAGCCTTTTGACCTCTCTCCGTCGCCGTGAGATCCTGATATCAAATTTGCTAGTTTGGATGCAGCAGGTATCCCGTCCACGTTGGATTCAAATTTGAATATGAGCTTGTGCGGCGACACCTTCGGGCGGCGGGAATACTACGTGGGTCACAAGGGAAACTCCAAAACTCCAAGCAGAATCTGACCTCGAAGCAACAAGCACCAACGACAACTGTCTCACCACCACCAGCAGCAGATCGAGATTTTCTGGGCCAACCAGATGTAGGAAATCGAGCACACTGTCAATTTCAGAAATCACAATCTCCTTCTCGCGAGAATGAAGACGATAATGAAGTCAGACGACGAGAATGTCGCGATGATATCTGTGGAGACTCTCGTGGTGTTTGCCAAGGCTTGCTTCGAATCCCAAATCGTAAACTAACTTGCACCCGTGCTCTGATACCATAATCAATGAATGAATTGAATTGATTTACAATGAGCAATGAAGCTCAATAAATAATACAAATGTATTTACAGAAACAAGAAGTTTCTACAAAGAAATAGAAACAAGAAGTTTCTAATAAGAAACTACTAATAAGAACCCAAACCATCTTATCCGAATAAAATACATAAATGAGTATTAAACACTAAAATAGCATTATTCTAATACCCACCTCAAAATCAATGGTTGAGATTAAAACATTATCACTAAAGTTAATTACTTTACTTTTCCTATGTTAGTTTTAGCTCAATTAGCCAACTTAATTAATTATGTGCTTTTCCTAAGTTGAACTTAGGCTAATTTATATTAGCAACTTGCTCACACTTGAGCAAGTGTCCTAAGGAGATCTTTGGGCGACTTCTGTATGCCTAGATAGTTAGGCTTGTACAAAAGCACTGACCCGAACTACAAACATCAACATGATGTTCTTACTCTAGAGTCTAGTAAATGCTTACTAGTTTGTTGAAGATCTCCTTAGGAGTATTCTTCTCAGATATTTGAGGGATCAAGCGATCTTTAGTGGCATCCATGATTATCCACTTGGCTTTCACCTCCTGATTATTGTGGGTTGCCGACTATTGTTGATTCATCGGTGGTGTCAACACATCTATCACATTGTCTTAGAAATCATTCTCTTCCAACAAGAGAATAAACATGACCTTCCAAGATAGAAAATTAGAGGCACCATCTAATCTGTCCTCAAACCTAAGACTAGGTGATGCCATCCTTGAAAGCACACAAACTGCTACTCTTCGATATTTTAATCAAAGTAACTTTGATACAATGTAAATTTTCAAAATCCTAGGCGATTGCTGTCCCATGTTTCTTTATAAACTTAATAATAGAAATAAAAAAAAATTATGGGCATGCATCGATCACAAAAATGGCTAGAAAATACAACCAAAATATAAAACATAAAACACAATCTATCCTTCAAATCAGCTCATCATTAATGACTCAAAACTTACAAGGACACCACAAAAATGAGTATTTTTGCTCATTGAATGAGAAAACTGCAAAACAATTATGAGAAACTTGTGGTATGACTCTCTCGGCATGACTATATAGACTATATGAACTACTCATATGGATGTATGGATTCGTATGTTTTGTCTGTACTATTGTATGAAATTCACTATGCACATAGATTTGCAACCTACAATGATTGCTGGGTTGCTTTTCTAACTGTTGCATTGTTTTCTCCTTTCATAGACCTCTTTCTTTGCCTTCAAACGAAATTGTTCTTGTGAAGAATCAATGTGTCTTTTCCTTTTAGTTTGTCCTTCCTTTATAGTTTTAGTGGATGATCTATTTTTAAGATTGCTCCCAGTCTAAGTCATGCATGAAATATTTTTACTAAAGTGAATTAAAAAGTAGAATTATCTTTTCCAAAATACTTTTATAAAAATATCTCAAACTACTTGTATGTTCACAGTGAACATGTGTGAAAGTTTCTATCCAAGCTATAATTCTCAACGAGGATGACCTAGCTTATGTCCTCACTAACCTCACGGTTGGGAGTTAGAGTGCATATTTTCTTGATATAAATTCCAAGAGCTCCCCCCTTCTAGTATTCTTAGAGTGTAGGAGGTGATCAACTATGGCTATGGTATTTGTCTCGATTTTACTCATCTCTTTTGAATTCTTAGGTGGTTTCCTCCTCCTGTTATGATGACCCCCTTCCTTTATCTCTACTAGAGCTTCAAAAATCAGCTTGGTAGGACTATATTCAATATTTATCAAAGCTTATCTTTTTTCTTGTTACCTTGCATGTCAGTAGGGGTACATAAAAGTTTTGGCAACATTTTATCACCACCATTGTAAGCCCAAGGTCACAAGTCAAAGCATTATATAAACCGTGCTGAATTTCCATGAAATTCTGCAACTGTTGTAGTGAACGAATCTGAACGTTGCACCAAGACACAATTTCTCTACCAATTTGCAGTGTTATAGAACATAAATATGATCACACGAAAGCAAAAACACAAAGTTTTCCAAGGAACCCAATTAGCAAAGCCCTCTGCTAGTTGAAGAAATTTTATTGACAAAGTCTAAGCAAATAGAATTATTACAAAGCAAATTGTTTCTTTAGAGAACAAGCTCATTCTCCCTGCTAGTACTTAGCTCGAAACCTTGCTTGTAAGAACCCTGTCCTTAGCTCTTAAATCCCTGTATTGGCCCTAGAAATTTCCTCCTATTTCCTATCTCATAGGAGGCTCTTATTTCCGAGGAATTTCTCCTAATTCCTAGCCCACACTAACAAGAATTTTCTCTGCCAAAACACTGCGTATAGGCCTCTCCTTCACGCTCTTCTTAACTCTGTTGGCTCACACACAAAGCTTGTGCTCACTATTGTCTTGTCTGTCACAAAAACAATGATCCAATTTTGTGCCTTCGAGCTCCTTATAAGTAATTCACATCAGCTAAATCTGACAAGTTTATTTTGGTACTCGGAGTTGTGATTGCTAAGTTAACTAAGTCTAACAGATTCATGTAACTGGTCTTGCCTCAAATAGAAACTGAAGCTCATTTGCTTGTCCTTTTCCAAAGATAACTCGCACTAGCAAACAAACGAATTGAACCTCCAACTCCTGTGCTTAAGTCAAACTGCTCTATGACTCATCCTAATTTATAGGAACTCATCCTAACTTATAGGAATTTGTGCATGCTAAAGGACTGCTTGTGGTCTCTTTGACTAAGGCACGAGTAAAAGAAGAGCATACTCTCTACTATTTTCAACACGTGAAGTTTTGTATTAAGTATCCTAGGCATATGTCTCATTTTTTAGTTTGTATCTTGTTGTCTTTGTTCGACCATGGATAGTCCCTTGTAGTTCACTTGGGCTGCATCTCGCCCTATATAGGATTGGAAATTCTTAGGCGATCTTACTTGAGGACTCATGGTTTTGTGGGACGTTGCTTTTGTAGGGGTGATTCTTGTTATATGGTCCAGTCTAGCCAATGTCAAGGTGCATTGTTGAAATTTGATGACTAAAAAAAGTTTCTTGCAAGCCCAACCTGGTTTCAATTTCACCTTATCACTCCAATTTGGTTAAATTCCCTTTCCCATAAACATACATTCAACACATAGAATTCTGGAAATGAAATTTTCAGATTAAAAGACATGGGATTGTCAACACATGCTGAAAATAAATATGGACATAACCAGACCAGCAACACATAAAAATACATATAGACTTTTGATCAACTTAGACCCAGGAAAAACCCCTTCAATCTTCTCTGGGGAGAATCTTTTAGAGAGCTCTTCAAATTCTTTTGTCTTTCAAGTTCAGGAAAAATACATTTACAGGCAAAACAAAACAAAAAAATACAACTTATCTCTTCAACCCAAAACTCCTTGAAAACTATGCCCACTTTGCCTCGATTTCTGTGCCCACTCGAAGCTAAAAATATGTACTGTATGGATACAATAGTGCATACTGTACTGTATGGACTTCGTACGGACTCTACGGATTTCTTTACTGATGTATGAACTTTTTTTTCAAAAACTTCTCTCGAACGCCGTGCAGCTCATATCATTCCATGTTGTTCGTACTATACCTTCTGCTGTCTTCTATGCCTTGATTTCCATGCCCAGCTTTCCCCAGAAATCTCTCCTTTAGCTTGTTGCAACAAATTTCTCCTTCAGAACTTTTCTCCAGCTCTTAGCCTCCTTTCTCCAATCTGCTCATGAAGAATGAATGTAGTCTCTCTTTTCTTTTCCCCCTTTTGTTTCCCTAAATGACTTTTGGGTAACCCTAAGATCTAATGGCTCAAATTCATTTAGATCAAGGGATGAGAATAAATGTGCATTTAATTTTTACTTTCTATTTTTTAACTCACCCATTAAATAAAGTACCCACATTGTACTTTATGTCTAAAGTCATTTTTCACTTTATAATTTAACATTGACTTTACCACTTATAAAGTCATTTTCACTTTATAAAGTCACACTTAGGAAAATAATTATTTTTGGACACTTTTCCCTAGGTAGAGACTAACCCATGGGAAACCATTCGCCCAAGGTACATTAACAATCAACACTCCCTCTTACCGAGGAAAGTGCTTCTCACCACACCCATTTTGTCCCTGAAATGGACATGCTTGCCTCTTGGTAAGGACTTCGTGAGAACATCGGCCACCTGCTCATCTATTGATATATACTTCAGCTTCACTGCCCCCTTCTGAACATAGTCCCTGATGAAATGATATCTGATGTCAATGTCATTTGACCTGTCATGAAACACTGGATCCTCCATGAGTTTAATGCAACTCTAATTATCACAGTGAATAACCGTCGGTCTTAGCTCTTGATCAAATGGGCCATACAACAAATTGCGAAGCCAAATGGCCTCACAACTAGCCTGACTAACAGCTATATACTCAACCTTAGAAGAGCTCAAAGCAACTGACTTTTGCTTTCGACTGAACCACGACACAACTGTCGAACCCAATCCGAAGCAACACCCTGAAGTGCTTTTCCTGTCAGAAGCACAACCTGCCCAATCTGAATTTGTGTAACCTGCCAACCTCACTCCATCTCCCCGCCTATAGTCTAGACCATAATCAACAGTACCCTGCACGTAGCGAAGCATGTGGTTTGCAACTACCCAGTGCACCTTCCTGGGCTCAACCATGAACTGGCTAAGTGTGTTCATTGCAAAGCATATATCTGGCCTAGTGTTGACTAGATACATCAAGGACCCAATAAGTTGCCTATAGAATGTGGGATCCACGAAACTAGAATCTGAAGCATGAAGCTTCTTCCAGTTGGTGATCATAGGTGTAGACATGGGTCTACAGTCTGTGATGTGAAATTTGCTCAACACATCCACAACATACTACCCATGCCCTAGAAAGATATGCCCCTCCCCTTGCCACACCTCAAGCACCAAAAAGTAATGCATCAACCCAATGTCCTTCATCTCGAACTCCATGGCAAGATCCTCCTTGCAACCACTAATCAGTCTCTCTGCCCCAGTAATGAAGAAGTCATCAACATACAACACAAGAATGAGTGGATCATCCCCTACAACAATGTAGTATAGGTTCAGATTTGCATCACTCTTCCTGAAACCCATCTGCTGCAAGTAAGTATCAATCCTCGAATACCAAGCTCTCGGAGCTTGTTTAAGTACGTAGAGTGCTTGCCTCAACCGGCATACATGGGTCTCCCGCCCAAGTACCTCAAAGCTCCGTGGCTGCTCAACATACAACTCCTCCTCTATAACTCTGTTCAAAAATGCGGTCTTCACATCCATCTGATGGATCTGCCAACCCATTTTTGCAGCAATAGAAATAAGGGACCGGATAGAAGTGTACAGAGCTATGCAAGCGAAGGTCTCATCATAGTCAACTCCCTCTATCTGTGAGAACTCTCTAGCCACAAACCTCACCTTGAACTTGTCAATGTTGCCATCCACAACATGCTTGATCTTGTAGAGCCACCTGGAAGTCACAACTGACTTGCCCTCAAGCCTAGGCATCACTTCCCAGACATTGTTCTTAATGATAAAGACAGACTCCTCCACCATAGCCTCTCTCCATACTTCTTGGCTGGCAACCTCCTCATAGCTAGTAGGCTCAGAATCAACAATGCTGGTAGCCTTGGCTACATAACTGCAAAACTGCTCAGGTGGCACACTCTCCCTGTTCAACCTCTTCGGAGGACCAATGGACTCCGCTTCCTTCAAGGTGTCTTGAAGCCACTTGGGCGTCCTCTTCCCCGGAGAAGCTTCCCCATAGGGAACCTCATCCTCTGCCACCTAGTCTGGTGAACCTGAAGGTTTTCCAATTGACCGTGGTGTGCGGCGTGCCTGTACCCAACAACTGTCCTCGAAGAACCTGTATTGGCACCTGTGCCTATGTTAGCTGAAGTGCCATGTGAACTCTATACCAGTGGAATCCCTAAAGAAGTGCTCGGTGAAATCGCCACTGGTGCCCTAGATGTCACTGACCTTGAAGTACCTCCTATACTAGTCGATCCAGAACCTTGAGGTCTTGCATCCTATACCTGACCTCCCTGCTAAGGAGAAGTCTGTGACTCTCTCTTATCATACTCTCGTGATCTTCAATAGGCCCTCTCCTCCTCGAACTTCTCATCCCTTCTAATCACCACTCTCCATTTAGAAGGAATGAAGATCTGGTAGGCCTTCGAAGTCTCGCTGTAACCCATAAAGATGCCCTTCTCTGCCACATGTTCCATCTTCGTCCTCTGCTCCTTGGGGATATAAGAATATGTGAGACATCCAAAGATACGAAGATGTCCCACATGAAGCTTCTCTCCAGTGAAAGCCTTCTCTGAAGTCATATTCCCCAATACTCTATGAGGACTCTTGTTTTGAAGATAAACAACAGTATTGCAGGCTCAACCCACAAAAACAAAGGCAACCCTTGATTATGAATCATCGCTCTAGCAACCCCAATAATAGCTCTGTTCTTCCTTTTAGACACCCCATTCTACTGGGGTTTCTAAGGAGCCGTGAACTCTCTCCTAATGCCCTCCTGTGCATAGAAGTCAGAAAACTCACCATCGGTGTACTCACCACCATTGTCTGACCTCAAGACTCGAATCTTCCTACTTGTCTGCTTTTCCACAAGAGCTTTGAAATCTTTAAAGCGACTGGAGACCTCACCCTTGGTCTTCAGGAAATATATCCAAGTACTACTAGAGTAGTCATCAATGAATATAACATAATACTCATAACCACCTAAAGGCACATGAGACATACGACCACTAACATCAGTATGGATCAAGTCTAGTATACCTATAGATCTTGTTATAAATTTGACCTGAAAATATCTGACAATACAAATATACCCAAGAAATAACAAGATCTGAATAGAGAAATGATTCACTTTATTAATCAAACTCTTAAGGTAGGGCAACACCATACATTCACTCCTTAAGGAAAGAGAACACTCCACAAGCCATATGCCTGTTCATACAATAATCCTTGACATCTCTCAATGGAGAGCCTCTAGCCTCTATATAGGCCTCATACATACAATACCATGGGTCATTAACATGGTTCCCTCAATACCATCTATCTAATACAATGGGCTTATTACATTATTGCTAACTACTTGTGGTCCCTTACATAATACGGGTTAACCACTTTATTTATTACTATGGCCCATCTCATTATTACATTATTCCCTTGGGTACCTCCCTCTGTACTCCATACTATCCCCCCCAGGTATACTACATTCCACCCGCCTTAAACATGTTTCGTCCCCGAAACATAAGAAGAACACAAATAATAAGATCTACTCAAAGGAGTAGTCCACTGGTACCATGCATGTGCATCTAGCCATCCAAGAGAAAGGTGAACTCTCAATTTAGCTGGTGCCTCGTTCGCTTGAAATGGAAGTTGATCCTGGCGGTTCTTCTGTGTTGATGTGTAGCAGGTGGATCGTCATCCCTCTCTATTTGTCATGTGGGGGTTTTTGTCCCTGTGGCTAATTTGTTGCCATTGTGTTGGTTGTTTTCTTGCGGGGTGATGTGGGTGGTGATATGCTGAAGTTTTAACCAACGATGTATCTTTCTTTAATTCACCACCTAATGGAGCCTGATTGGTATCTGGTACATGTTGTGGCGTCTTCTGTTGTTGCTTATCTTCCAATATTACTTCAACCACAGATTCCTCATCTGATGTATCCGTATCTGTAACATTTTCTGCTTCAACCTCCTTGGACTCTACCTGTTTTTCTCGTATTTGGTTTGATGTTTCTGTTTCTTTGTCGACCATCAAGGACTTATCATCTGATGTGTCAGTCCCTGGAACATGTTCTGCTTTAGTCTCCGTGGACTCTATCTATATATTGATGGAAATATCTCGTAATGTAATTTTCTTCTTTTTATACTAGAGCTTCAGGAATTTCTTTTGCGCATTAATATTGATAGTACCCACAGATTCCATCCAAGGGTATCCCAAAACAACATCCACATTAGCCATATCTGAAGCATAAAAATTAGAATGCAATACATACTTGTCCATAGAAATCTTCAAATTTTTATAAAATTGAACATCCTTATTATCAATCTGTGCAGTTTCAATGTGTTTTGCTAGAACTTGCAATTTTTTTGCCAAATTAACACTTATAAGATTTTGCTTGCAACTAGGATTTATAGACACAATGATCTTATCCTTCTGAATATATCTATGAACTTGTAATAATGAGATACCATCAGAAAATAGCCCCTTACGAGTCTCATTCATCTGTTTTCTAGCATGAGACCATTTTTCTAAAATGATTTCTTCTATTTTTAATGAGGAAGTCACAACATTGAATTGTCAAGTGAGTACCACCATTTAGTAGCCTCATCTTTTATATTAAATAGTAGGCAACTGGTCCAAAATTGTTTGCATTGAGACTTGTGTGATATTTTATAAATTCTTCAATAGTAGGACCCTTATCGTTCCCTGTAAAAAATTCCTTGCTAGCGAAGGGTCCCAACCAGGGACTATGCTTGAAAGGAGATAGTTGGGCACCAAATCCAGGTGGAGGAGGAGCTTGATACTCCAGTGTGGCAGATGGGCAAGCTACATTGAGGAGTCCATCTCATCGATCACCACCTGGCTATGGGGGCCCACAATATTCAATAGCAGGATGAATCAGTGGTAGTTGATGCAATTAGTACCAGAGTGACAGCTGCAAACTAGTAGCAGTTAGATACTGAGGAGCACAATGTAGTGTTGGCAACAAAGCAATTGGCTTAGTAACAAATCCAGCAACAATGCAGATTCTTTAGTGACAATGTAGATTCTAGTAGCAGTCAGAGACTCAGGAGATAAATGCATCATACTGAACATAGTTGATTCAATATTTTGGATGCTTTTTAGTTGCAGTAGTTGCAATGGCAACAATAACATATGAGAGGTAGTTGCAATGCAAATGCAGACTTCATAGCAATATGGCAGTGTCAACAGCAGCACAAATGCAACATCATAGTTGCATAGTGGTTGGTGGGCAGTATGGCCAGACATCATTATCGTGACAGGAGGTGACATAGAGATAGGGTGTTGTGGCAGGATGTGCAGCACTAGAGAGAACACATTCGTCACTAAGAGGGAGTGTTAGTTTTTGTATCATCAGATGTGTTCTAGCCACAAAATTTGGTGGAGAGGCTAGAATACATGAGATCTTCAAAACCCAGAAATCCTTTTTGGAAATTCCACCTAGAGATAGCTTAATTAGATTATTAACTAGTTTTAAAATATTTCCTAAGTCTAAACTTGGGGAATATAGTTAATTAATCAAAATTAATTAAGTCAAGGTGCGAATCATCTAGAAACTCACATGGATCGACTCTAAGATGATCCTAGCCATTGATTAAGATTTAATCTTGGTCGTTGGTGCTCCAACAATGGATTATAAGAGGAAGTTGATGGGAACTTGGAGAACACACTTGAGAACACGAGAAGTTCGATTTCGTTGGCAGATCGATTTCTAGAGTAGCAATAGTTAGATGCTAGAGATCCAAAGATTGAAGCAGTAAGTGGGGGGTAAGGACGATCCAGAGGAAGTTTTCCAGATCCGGAGAGTTAGCAGCAAGTGACAGAATGGTCCACGTAGACGCAACGCAAAGTTTGCGCATAAGCTGACACAGAGCAGTGCGATTTAGCTGAGGAGGAGGTCGATTTAGTTTCCAGAGGCCGGGAAAGTCTTCCAGAGTGCTAGAGAGTCACTTCTAGCAGTAGAGGCAGGTTAGATGGCTTGCTCAGAGACAGATTCGAGCCACATGTGTGAGAGGCAGCGCATAAGGGCTCACGTTGGGGTTTGGACAACTAGTTTTTCTGTAGAAGCCAGTGTCGGGATTGCTTGTGGGGTGAAAATTTTCTATCTAATTATTTTTGTCAGATACTTGCTAAGTGGATTTCCAGTTGAGAATCTATAGATTGTATTTAGATTTCATTATTGCCTAATAATAAAAACCCTCAAACGCTGCACCGGTTTTCCCACATTGGAGTTTTCCTGGGACATTTATCCAAAAACAACAGTGTTAATTTTTATGTGTGTGTGTGCTAGTATTTTCTCAGTTCAATTGCTATTTATTTCCACAATTTTTATTGTGAAGGTCGCGTGTGTTTATTTTGATGTTGTCGTAGCAATAAAATGAATAATTAATTTATTAGTTAGAAGAAATAATACTAGCTGCTGCGATATGATTCCAGTTTTCGGAATTTTCACAGTGCCTTGTCCATTAGGCAATTGAGTCCTTTTTCTGCAAAGTACAACTGAGTAGGTAATATCTAGTTACAACTTCTTAAAACTTAGTTAATAGGTCAAGCAAGTTTCCAGGTGGAAGAATAGGGGTAGCATTGGGAAGAATGATGCATGCATTATGTGAAAAGTGGTCTGCTCAACAAGAGGAAAAAAACCCATGTTTTAGATTTTCCAAATCCTCTAGGGCATTAGAGATCATCCCCTTTCGCTTAATGACTTGATAGGACAAGTTTCTAGGTGACATAACAGGGTAGATTTTGACAGAATTTGACATGTAATATGTCAAAATTGGTTTACAAATAGGAGGAACAAAGCATGTCTCAGTTTCTTCAAATTCCCAGGGACGTTAGAGATCTAACACTAGGCTTGATGATGTGGCAACAAAAGGCATAATTTGGGCAAACAAAGAAAGACCCACATGAAATCAGGTCGAGTTACAACAAATCTAGGTGGCAGAATTGGCAAATTCATTAAGGTGTTGGAGAACTAGAAAGAGGTGGTCAAGTTTGAGTCAGTAAAAGAAAAATTCAATTCAAACTAGCCATTGGACAAGTCTATTAACCGTTAGAGGGTTTACCTAACCATTGGAGACTTCATATATCGAGTAGTTGAATAATGGACCAAGAAAATAGCCGTTAGAAGATTGAGTCGAATTTCCTCCAAGGTGAATAAGTGGAACGTTGAGCCACTATTATGTACTATTTTTCTTCTTTGACCATATTGGGCCATTTGCAAAGAGATTCATGGACCAAATTGGGAAATCAAATCAAGTCAACCCCTTGAGGGGAGGGGGGGGGAGCAGGGCACTTTAAAAATTGTAAAGAATTATTTTTTGAAAAATTTTACTAAGTCTTCAACTTGTGGATGACTAGTAAAACAATATTTTGAGGTGGAGTCCAACCAGCTGTTAGCCAATCTTTATCTAGCCATTGCAAATTGTTCTACAAAGGCTAACCTCTTGTCATTGTATTGTTGTTGTTGGCATCTGAGATTTGTGCCATCGAATAATAAAAGAGCTAACTTTTGCGAACCATTGTCTATAATTTTATATACATTATGTGGAGTGGTTTTTATTTTCATTTTTTTCTTGTTCATATGCTATTGGGGTTTACTCAAATAATTCAATAATAAGGAAAATCCCATAGAGGCCAATATATTGTGCCATTGAGGGGCTACATCAATGGCATGCTAGGGGGCCAACCCCACTTGGCCTTTTTGTTTTTTATCGGATCAATCAAAACGACTGAACCATTCCATAGTGGAGCTTCAAATAGTTCAGGACTTCGTCTTCATCTTCACACATTATCTAAAGACTGTAGATGCCACATTGGAGGCACCACTCCTAGCTAGGTTCGAACTTTATTAAGGGTATTAAGTCAATAGTGGGGGCAATTTCTCTTTGAGACAAAACCAACTCTCTCAATTTATCAAGCAAGGGTGAGGTAAGTTGGGTACAGGTATTAACTCAACACCCATTTTTTCTCTAAAAATTCGAAATGCTTTCTTTTAAGCATTAGTTTATGATTTATTGCTTGCTGGTTTCTTCATCTCTTTATCTATTTCACAACCTTTACCTTGGGGAAATTGATTAAAATTGCTAGAGTTGACCAAGGATAGTCACAAGAAATGTTATATTCACATTTTACGCTTGTATATAGTTGAATTATCTTGCATCTTAAGGATTTATTGGCCATAGCAGATATGATCTGCAACAAAGATAGAGATTTCAACGCTTTTTTCGAGTAAGTTACACTTTTATAAATCTCTTCCTTAACTCTCTTTTTTAATATTGCTTATTTCACTATTTAAAATTGAGTTTATTTAATTTCCAACTACATTTAAAATTAAAATTAAAATTTGGAAATTCTTAGGCCATTCTGCCAAGGAGAGTTTCACCAAAATTGTTGAAAAATAAATTTTCAGCTTGCTGGAAATTGGTTTTTTTAGCTGTCATCTAAGTCACAGGACACGTCCCCCAGGGTCCCGTGTCCCGTATTTTACGTATTGGACACGAAAACGGCCCTAATACGTGTCGAATACGATTTTAACCGTGTCATGAAAACTTGAATACGTATTTGTCGTTTTCCTTCGTGTCCTAAATGTAGCATACGCGTATTTGGTTTGTCGAATACGTTACCCTAACGTATTTCGACGTGTTGAATACGTACTGGGAAAAAAAACAAAAATTAAAGCCTACGCGTTGGTCTATTCCGGGTTATTTTCGTCTGGAACTGTCGTCTGGAGCTGTGAGAAGGGTGTTTGCCTTTGAAGTGTGCAGCGTTCAAGACCGTAAACCTGGAAATTTTGACATACTTGGCAACAAATATTTT
>APFE031733214.1:52590-90078 GCA_000404065.3 Pinus taeda
AAAAAATCGCTCCGGGATTCGCTCCCAAACCGGGAGCTTCTGAAAATGGTCGCTCCCGCTCCCGCTTCCGCTCCCGCTCCCCGCTTCCGCTCCCGCTCCCAAGTAACACTGGGTTGAGGATAGTCCTCATAAACCTCTATTTTTATCCTCAAACCTCTCCACCCTTAGACATAAAATCTAAAAGTGCTGAGGCACTTGCAGGGTGGCTGATTTGGGCTTAACAGGTTGATGTCTCTATTTTTATGCAGATTTTACAGTTTGTTTTTACATAACATCGAGCTATTTTGACCCATAAGTCTTTATATGGTGGAAATATAATTACATATTTGGTTAGACTCTAGAGTAAATTTTGTAGACCAAAATAGACTAATTACATTCTATATTTTGAATTTTCTGTATTTTGGTACTTTTAAATCCCGTGTAGTTTTTTTATGTACGGTGACATTAAAAGCCAGCTAGACAGTTTCGGGAGATTAACAATTCCACTCCAAGTGACCCCATCTAATGCATTGATCTTATTTGGGACTGTTGATTTGGGGTAGCATCGGATGTGCTCTAGCCACAAAATTTGGTGGAGAGGTTAGGGGCAGATTCTAAACAGTTTGGGAGATATTAAAATAATTAATATTTTTAATGGAGTCCCTAAGTCTATACTTAGGGAAATTAAAATATTAATGTGAATTAATATAAAACTATTTTAGAATGGTCCAAAAGACATGGATCAGGCCAGATCTAATCTTAGCCGTCGATTAGGGACTTAATCTCGGCCGTTGATATGTCAATGAGAAAAGTATAAGAGGAGGCTTGAGGGTCACTTGGAGAACACACCAGAGTGATCAGTCATTCTATTCTCTAGAGCGGGGTTTGCTAAGAGAGATAGAATCAGTGATCAATTGCAGCGAGGGGCAGTGAGTACGAGGCAGGGACAATGCCGAGAGACCAATGCAGAAGCAAAAAGAGGCAGACGCAGAGCCAGAGGGAGCCACACAGAGGCAGCAAAGATTACGCAGAGCCATAAGGGCTTGCGTCATGCATGCAGAGGTTGCAGGAGCGACGCAGAGAGCCAGAGAGGCTGTGCAGAGCCTCAATAGGTTGATGCAAAGGGTTTCAGGCTGATGCAGAGGCCAGCAGGGTTGACGCTGAGCTTCAGATTGTGCTGGAGAGGGATTTCGTGGAACAGGGTTTCCGAATACCTGTTTCCAAAGAGAGGTATTGCTGCCAGGTTTTTTATCTCTGTTGGGTTAGCTAGTTTGGCAGTCAATGTACTCAGAAAAGCGCTGCTTAATAATAAAGCCCTCAGATAGCTGCACTGATTTTCTCGCATTGGGTTTTTCCAGGGACATTAGTCCAAAAATAACAATGTCATTTGTGTGCTTGTTTCTGTTTCCTTCAGTTGATGATCTATAATGTGTTGAGCATGCACTTGTATTTATTTTCAGTACTTACATGGTAAATAACTTGTTAATAAATAGAACAAGTAGGTAGGAATAAATCAGTAAAGTGCATGGAGGGTTTCTAACTAGTAGACTTAGAAATTCCAAAAGGGACTCCTCCCTTGACCATTTAGGAGGTTATTGGGGATAAATAGTGGGTGCTTGGGGCGGTGTGATAATGGGTTGCTACTCTGCATGTGCCCATCTGGCAGATTTCTAGGACCTTAGCAATCCTGCTAATTGGATCGGTAACAATTTCCTAGTTTTGTCTCACCAAATCAACCAAGCTCGACTAACTCTCTAACTAGATTCTACCAAATCAAACTATGCTAAAACCTACAGACTGTGCCAGGAGTATTCAACGGGGGAAGTCGCATTGATTGCTTTGGCCAACCTCCTCAAACTTTCTAGATATTAAGTTCTGTGATCAACAGAGTTGGATGGGTTTATCTCATTATGCAAAATGATGATGTTTAGGTTAGTCTGTGTTTCTTGGATGTGTATCTCATGTTGGTTGATATGACTGGTGATACCTTTCTGTAGTATGGCAGGTGCCATCTTGTGCTTCTCTATCATCTCATTTGGGGACTTCATTATTGTAATGTTGGTGAATACAGCAGTAGTGGCCTCCTGCAAAAAAAAAATCACTCCCTAGCTTTTCTTCTCAACAAAGAATTTGCAAAGACGTTCCAAACGCAATTTTTTTTCAAAGAAACAAGAATTTTTGAGTGAAGCAACCTAATATTCAAGCCTATGGCCCTAGTATTGATATGCAATTCATGGTAATGTTAAATTCTTAAAGTAAAAGTGTAATGACCCATCTCGAGTTATAGGGAACATAAGAATATTAGCATGCATACGAGGCATACATATGATAGCTACATATGCATGCATCACATGCACTGCAATAGTATATATACTAACCAATGTTTTAAAAACCGGAACCGGTGACTAGATCGGTGTGCCTAATGAGCCGGGTTACCGACTAGAACTAGTCGAATCGGGACTGGTTAGGTCTAAACGAACCGGTTTTAGAAAATACATTAAATAATTAATTTTTAATGAAACAAAACTATTTTTAAGATTTAAAACCATGATTCCAAGCCAATAGAGACAAAATATGCAAAGTTTGCTCAATTATATACCATGTAAAGGTGAATATATGAGAATGGCACCGAGTGCAATACATATCATCGACAAAATAGTAAAATACATAAGCAATGAGGGTCTAAATGGCCTATAAAGTCCAAAAACAATGTTGCAAGCTATGAGGCCATTGGCCTACTACAAGTCTACAGTGTATACATGATCAATCATCAAGTTCATCACCATTACTAGACACATGATCATCATCAAGAGCTACATAGACATCATATGGTTCAGAGTTTGAGGATGCCTCAGCCTGATCTGCAACTTCATTAGCAATGCCACCAATAACAATAGAAGTGGACCTAATGGAACCACGAGTTTGTCGACTTGCACGACTAGTGCCTTCCATTGGTTCTTTTCCTTTCCTTGATGCCGCTACTGATCCTGGTTCTGATGCCGCCACAAAATCTGCTTCATCCCCCGCTAATGCCATGTCGATATCAGAATCAGCCTCAAACACAGGATCTTCAACCTCCTCCACCCATTCTAATGTTGGATCAATATCATCCAACACAATGGGATCTAGATCAGGTGTTTTGTTCATCATTTGGTTCCTCCTTAGTCGAAGGTTGTATTGCACGAAAACAAGATCATTTAATCGTTTTTGTTCCAAATGGTTTCTCTACTTCGTGTTTATGCGCTCAAAAACAGACCGATTACGCTCACAACTTGAAGCATTGCAAGTTTCACTGAGGACTCTAATTGCAAACCTTTGCAATTGAGGACACTTGCCACCAAATGACTCCCACCAATGTGCTACAAAGAAAAAGACATTAATTAGTAACTTAGTTTATAATTTGAATTGGAAAGAACGTAAACAATTTTAACTTGAAAAAAAAAAATTGGAAATTGGAATTGCTTACTTGGTTGATCAACTTCTCTTGCCATCTTTGCCAAGTTTTTGCCAAAGGTACCACCTGCCATATTGAAACAGTAAGTTGTCTATGTATTTCCAACTCCAACTAGTCTACATGGGTAGGGACCATGTGCTCCGAGCAATCAACCAATCTAGCTTTGACCTCCCCATCCTGCAGATCTCCTAGCCGATCTTTATAATGATACTTTGGGTTCAAAAAATACCCAACTGCATGTATAGCACGATGGAGTTGATTGTTCCATCTGTTCTCAATGATCTCCCATATACAACCATATTTAGCTAACCTGTCCTTGTAGGCTACCCATATCTGCTCCTTTGCCTGATCCATAGCCTCATAAATGTAGCCCATGGCCAATTTTTCCCCATCCACCATCCTTAGCACCTTCACAAGGGTCTCGGTAATTTTCACAAGCTCTACAAACCTTTTCCAAAAATAATTGTCAAACACTTTCTTTTTGGTGTCTTTCCCATCTTGTCTACGAGCCCACCAAGATTCAAACCATTCATCAGAAGAAAACATTTCTACAAGTTTTTATGTTGACCTTTGAGACATTGCAACGTGAGGAAGTGAGTTGCAAATCTCGTAATTGCAGGCCTAACAAGCCCTTTGCCCCCAGTGTTTTTCCTCATTAGGTTCAATACCCATGAGTGGTTGTAAATGTATTTTGTAATGCACTTGGCATGCTCTATAGTGTTTTTTACCCCCTCCACTTTGCCTATGTCCTCAAGCATGAGGTCTATGCAATGTGTAGCACATGGAGTCCAAAATATGGTCCTATATTTGGACTCAAGCATCTTTCCAGCAAGAACATAGTTTGAGGCATTATCGGTGATGACTTGCACAACATTGTGCTCCCCAACTTCCTGAATAATGTCATCCAAAAGCGCAAATAGAAGGGATGCATCCTTCACCTTATCAGATGCATCAACTGATCTCAAAAACATGGTTCCTTGAGGGCAAGAAACAAGGAAATTAGTGATACATCAGTTCTTTCCATTGGTCCATCCATCTGACATGATGGAACAACCTGTTTTGAGCCATGAATCTTTAAACTCAACCAAATACTCATCAATGGAAGATATCTCTTTTTGCAAAAGAGCTCCCCTCAAGTCATGCATACTAGGGCCTTTGAAGCCCTTTCCTGTAGCTATAACAGATCCCCACATAGCTTGGTAATAAGTTGAGCGAGCAACATTAAATGGGATATCTGAATCATACCACCATCTCGCAATGTATTGATGAGAAGTTTCTTTGCATTGTTTTTTTCCAATGTTGATCTAAAGTGGGTTGACGACTTGGTTGGGAGGAAGTGGGATTAGAAGAGGCAATGTTGGCAGAAGATGGAAATAACTTTGGATGTTTGTTCTCTTTGTTCCTTTTGATGGTTGGCCAAAAGAAGGATGAACATAGTGAAAGGGGTCATTGGTGGAAGGGATAGAAGAGGAGTCTTGAATCTCATAATCATCATACCCACTCTCTTTCATGGCTTCTAATAATTCCCTCTTCCTTGGAATGTCATCTTGGATGGCCTTCTCCCTAGCCTTATCCTCATAAAACTTTTGAAGCTTGGAAATGTATTATGCCCTAATAGGACCTAACACTGCATTTGGTGTATCACATGGCTTTACTTGGCCTCTTACCCTAGCCAAGTGTTGTTTCAATCTAAGAATACCCCCACCTCCAATAGATTTATGGCATAATTTGCATATCATTTTTCCATCAATTACATCACAATGAGCCCATGCACTATCTTGTCCTTTTGAAGCCATGTTTGTTTGAAATAATTACAATTTGCAAAGAAATCTGCCATTTAAAAAAAAAAATTGTAGCTAAGAAACATGGAAAACCAAAGCTAAATTTAGGAAAACAAATGCACATGTAGGCTACAAAATTTGATAGCATAGAACTAGAGATTTGATAGCATAGATGATAGAAGTTAGAAGTTTATAAATTTATAACACATAAAAAAATTTAATACATGGACAACAGTCAAATGAGGAATTTTCAAGTGAAAACCTTTACCTGGAAATGCAAACTAGCTTCCTTAGCCTCCTCTTGAAGATGCCAACTCCACTGATAGCTACAAAGTATCTCCAAAATAGCTCCAACTCCAACTCCAAGCCTCCAAGTTGACTACTCCAGCAAAAACTCAACACTCTCTAGGCTCCCAAGCAAACTCAAAAGCACTCCAAATGAGATGTGTGAGACAAATGAGAGGGAGAAGGGCCTCTTAAGGGCTTGGAGAGGGTGTTTTTGGAGGGAAAGGACCGTTACTTTCCCTCCAAAAACCCTAAACCACCTTGGATAAGTCGTTGCGTGGGTCCTCTGCGGCCGTGGCAGTTAACCGACCGGTTAGGGCTCAAAAGAGGTGAAATGACATTGCTGACTAGGTTTTTCAGCCTGTTCGGACCGGTGGCCTTGTTGACCGCCCGGTTTTAAAAACACTGATATTAACCTATTATAAAAAAATTTGTCAAGTAAAAAACGATCGAATTAATTATTGAAAATTCTAATTGAATACCTAACTCAAAATATATATGTTGAATACATTTAGTAAGGTACTTAATGCGTGTACCACTATCATAATATATATAACTATACAACAAAGAGGATAAAGACGATGTGTTTTATAAATAGCAAGGGAAGTACAAATAATTATAATAGATATTAATTATTATACAAATTAAAAATAAAAGAATTATAATATATAATAATTATTATACAAACAAAGTGGGAAATGATAATATACATATACTGTACAAACTAAAAGGATTTATAACAAATGATATACAATAAAAAGGCATTGACGTAAACAAATCACCAAAATATTAACAAATAATGGATTAAAATAGTTCAAACTTCAAACTAATCCCTTGAATACATGTAAGTACCTCTGGGTTCCTGGCTATCATTGTTAAAGCCAGATCTACGAATATCAGAGGTAGGGGGATCAGTGACCACCTCAGAGCACCTTAAAAGGCCATTGCACAACAATGGCAAGGGGGGAGAAAAATGGGGATTCTTGAACAAGGAACCATGAAAGGATAATTTTGAGGATGGAATTGACTGAGAAATCAAGATTTGAGTATTGTTCTTGGGGTTTTGGGCACGAGTGCCAAAATTCTTCAATATTAAAGTCTTTTGGATCTAGGAACCAGATAAGTTGATCCTAGATAGGCAGGGTGGATTCGGTCGGTTTTGTAGTAGGAGTGCGAACATCAACAAACCAAAAACGCCTTCAAACGAGATTTTCAGGTAAGTACTTGTAAATGAATTCTTAAATTTAGAATATCTGGTTAATTTGCAAAATTAGGGCATCCATAATTGATGTTAAATTCTTAAATTTAGGTTCCCCGGTTAACTTCCAATTAGGGTATTACGAAAAGGATGAAACTTTTAATTAAATTTTTAACATTACCATGAAATGAATCAGGGTGTTCAAGTGGTTCTGACCTCATTGGATTTCATATGGAGAAAGTAGAATTTTAGATCTCACTCAAAATCCAACAAACTTATCAAATTTTCAAGATTTAAGGGTTGGGGGGATTGCAATATTTCGATTGGATTTTGTCATGTGCTAGGGTATAAAACTCGTTGAGCCGATAGACTCATTCTACAACCCAGTATGAGGGGATCTGTAAGTTTGTCCGCCTGTCTGTTGAGTTGACATGTGCCCCTTTAAAAGAAAAATAAAATTTATGCTCTAAATAGAAAAATAATGTTGACTATAATAAAAAAATGGATATGCTGTAAAGTAATTAGAAGTAAAAGAAATGTGAGTAAGATGCTTAAACCTTAATATTTAAATAAACTATTCGAAGATCTATGTTAACTAATTTATGTCGATATTAACTTCAAATATATGATTATCTATAGAAATATTTTTGTTAAAGTTAAATATTTTAATGTTGTATATAAAAGAATTTTCAATATGGGTTATCAATAAAATATTTTAATACCAATTAATATTGAGATATACTTAAAAATATATTAATAAATAATAAACCAATTTAATTTGTCCTGATTAAAATGTCAATTATGTAAAATATTTTAATGCCAATTATGTATATATTATATATCGTTTTAAAAAAGTTATGTATATATTGTGAATTTTTATTTATTTATTTATGGTTAAAACATTTATTTGGTCCTATATATACTCCATATAGCATTCAAAAATACAATTTAAACAATGAAAAATTACACATTGTATTTTGCACTCTAAAAACGTTTGCACATGAAGAAAATTGATCCCTCGGCTCATGTTAGATCCGTATTTAAGATGGATCTATGCTGGTATTTAATCAAGAGCACCAAACCCTCTATGTACCTTGATGTTCGTGACATTGATTGTCGAACTCCTCTATCATGACCCTACTAAAAATGTACCCACCACTCAAACAAAATATTGACTTGACATGCTACATTTTTCTACCTTATGTTAATGCTTAGAGGGTGATATTAATGACAAAGATCCCAAGATAGGCAATGATTTTGGATGATATGTAGGTATTTGTTCTAGCATGATTTTTTTGGATGCTAGAGGCCATCTAGAGCCTGTTTGTTGATGCATTTTTGGTTTAGAGATGGATTAAACTTGATGCTATTTTGGTTATGTGCACCCTTATATGCTATATAAATGAGAACTTGTAATTTGTGGACCTGTGGTTGATGAAGATTATAACTACTAGATTATTGATGTTATATGGTTTAATCCATGTTCTTATGCTTTTTATAACTAATCCATCACTCTACATGCTTTTGTTGACATATATGCGTCAAAATATATAAAAATATATATTATATAGAATTTGCTCCCGACCCAGAAGCTTCTGAAAATTGTCGCTCCCCACTCCCACTTCCACTTCTGCTCCCTGCTTCCAAGCAGCCTTGGGTGTGGTTAGATTTAATGTGCAAATATCAGAGTGTGGTGTTCTTTCTATGTTAGCTTCACAATTTGCATAGGATAATTGTTTTATGTTGCCTGCAAGGATCATAAAAGCAAAGTGCTGTAAGCAAATTGTTTTGAATATGTATGGTTGGCAGGTCTGGGTGTGTTCGTGGAGTTGCTTCCATACGGAAGCTGGCGAATTCTAGGCAGGAAAATGGACCAAATGTGTGTGTTGTGACTAGAAATGGACCTGATAGAAGTGGTTTTGCTACTGAAAAGAGGGAATGTTCAGTTGGATCAGAGAAGGATCAAACTTTCCTTGAGAGCACTACTAAGTACATACTATAAATCTATTCCTTAAATTGTCTTTTCCTTTTACTTTTATATTCTGGCTTGATTACTATCACAAGGTCCATAAATAATAGCAGTTTCTTCTCCATATGAAGATGAAAAGTATAAAAAGCAATCAGCATGATGGCTTGAGCATGATCATTTGCTCTATAAAACTGCATTGATAATTTTTGATAGTGATAGGCTTGCCTGGTCTATTTTGATGTAAATCATATAATCTAATTATCTTTGTGCATCAATAGTATATATAAGATGCATTTTCCCTAGGAAAAAGAAACACGATTACTTCTTAGTCTACGGGAAATGTTACGTGCAAGAGGACCTAGTTCTCATTGGGTTTGGTATTTACTTTATGGGTTGTACTGTTATTTAGATTTAAATGTTGATAGTGTCTATTTCTTGTATTATCAATACTTACACTAGCTCGAGAAACATAATTCTCTTTATATGAGGCCAATCTATGAGAATATAACACGTCTACATTCTACCCATGCCTTTACATATATGTATTCCATTAGCTTGTCTTATACAGATGATAACATCCTTTCTGTTTTTTCTTTCATTGCTTTATTGGGTTTTGGTTTGAAACGTTTCTATTAATTTCCTGTTCCTTTAGGTTACCTATACATGAAGAGAATCAGGCAGCTAGCTCAACTGCAATAATAAAGGGGAAGATGTCTCAAACACCGCGATATAATTCAGCCACATCAGCCATTTCTTCACAATGTATTGTTCGTTCATTGCCTATGTCTGATGGTTTGGAACAACATTCAGGTGTAAACAGGATCCACTTTGCCCCTGGGTTAGGCAATTGCAAGCGTCCAGCACAAACCATATCTTCATCATCTTCAGTAGCACAATGGGTTGGGCAGAGGCCAGTAAAGACAGCTCGCACTGCAAGAAGAGTGAACATGCCTCCAACTGCAATTCAAGTTGATGATAAAAGTTTTGCAGAAGGTTTTGCTTATAATGACACTGCTGGTGGTAAGGGTGCCAAACCTGATTCCCATGCAATCTTGGGGCCAGGTGTTGCAGGACGTTTACCAAACTGTAACTCTTTGATCCATGGCAAAGTAAAGACAGAAAATCTGGATTCCTCAACTGGGTTATCAGAAAGAGGGCATCTAGAAGGGGGTGATAAGAGCAAATCTATTGACAAGAGCAAGAAAAATGCAGTTGTAGGGGTAACATTTAAACAAGCTGATGCAAGTCCTGCAACACTGGTTTTGCCTACAAGTAATTCAGAGGACTCTTCTAAAGAAGGCAATAAAGATGGCATACACATGCAAGGAAGAACCAGGAGGGGTTTAGTTTCTGAAAGGAAGAGGGTATGTAAAGATGGTGACAAAATAGATGTAACTTCGAACACAAAACAGCTTCGAAGTACAGGGATGGTTTCTGATAAAGTGGAAAAGTAAGCAGTGATTTTGTATCAAGATTAATTATAGTCTATGGATAGTATATTAACATCACTTGGAAAATAATATGGGCACAAACTGATTATCAAAATACATTTCCTTTTTCTTTTCAGCAAGTCAAGCCAATTTTCGACTAAAAAAATTTCATCTGATTGCAAGCCCTTGACTAGATCCAGGCGTGCAGTAAATAGTGGGTCATCAGACATTACAGGTACACTACCTTAGTTCTCCCAAGTTAATTTTCAGTTGGTCTAGAAAACTTGGACCTTATATATATATGATAAAATGTTGTATATATTATTATGTACCTTATTTAAAGCAGATATCATAATTTGGTATGCATGCTTTTGCAGGGGAAATGGATGATGATCATGAAGAAATTGTAGCAGCAGCTGAAGCTGCTATTAATAAAAGCTGTATGTTTTCAACTTCAAAAACCTCTTAAATTAATAACTGTCATATGTATATATGTTTATTTGATTTCAGAGTACTGTAGTTGTAGAGTTACTGTACGAGGTTCATAATTGTGCTGCTTCTTCATTTGATTGACTCTGTGTAGCTTTTGAAAGTAATTGTTTTTCTTTTGATTTATTTTGTCTTTTTGAATGGTTGCCACAGACATTGTGTGTTCTGGGCCATTTTGGAAGGAAATGGAGCATTACTTTGCAGTTCCTACAAAAGTTGATATAGATTACCTGAAGAGATATGTAATTTATCTTAGCACACACCAATTCATTGTGTTTCCTGCTTTGGGCCTGATGATATAAATGCTAAATATTTGATATTTGATTCTCCTTTTATTTTATTTCATCTAATTCTTTGATTCCATTAAACTCATAATATGATAGATCCTTCGGCTGATGTTAACAAGCTGCCTGTAGGAATTGTTAGATTGCCAAGGACATCTATTATTTTCGGAAAATTAAAAATTTTACTGCTTTTCTGAAGAGGGTATCCACTGCTACCATTATTATAGCCAGTTTTATCAGAACTGAACTGGTTTTGCCAAAACTGACCTGACCAGTTGCACTGGTTTACAAGGGTTGTCAGTTCAAATCAAGGGTCTAAAATTTAAATGAGAAATGGCTGGTTCTGTAATTAATTGGTCGGTTTTGTGATGGAATTGGCCAATTTTCTATGGAACCAGCCTTAAATGCCTGAACCAGCTGGTTTTGTGTGGAACTGACTAGTTCCATACTATAATTCACACATTGGTCTTTGGATGACAAAAATTAACCCCAAAATTTAAAAAACGAAGCAAAATCCTAGTAATTAATGATAATATTAAATTCTTAAAGTAAAAGTTGATATTCCCTTTATCTTTGTTAACGTTCTTTGATATATGGCCACGGACTGGAGGAGTCAGGATGCCTCTGAGAACCACCCATGTGCATGACCTGTAGCCTGGTTTGAAACGAGGGCCTCTAAGGATCAAGTGTTAGGTAGGGGTAATGCTCTGTCCCCGCCGTTGAGTCCAGGAGAGATCTAACTCTGCGGAGGAAAGGAAACTCTGCCTGGATAATCTACTGTGGAGCTGTACGTTTGCATCTTATGATGCATCTAAGAAGTAAGGTCTGGACTCTCTCCATCTCATCCCAATCCATCTGTACCAAGCTTGGCCCCCATACCTAAGAGCCATGAAGAACTGTAGGTCGAATAATCTCCTCCATGAGGTGGAGTTTGGATGGGACGTCTTCAAACTAAGTCTGGAAGCACTGTGTCTCGGTAAGGGCAAGGGAGCCATACCCTTGGTTGAGCTGGGTCTAGAGTGCTTGTCCCATGCCAAAATGAGGACCTGTGTATGAAAATTCCAAAACTAGAATTCTATTGTAGGAACTGGTATTATTTCTTCTAACTGATAAATTAATCATTTAGTTAATTGCTACGACAACATCGAAATAAACACACTGCAACCTTCACAAAAAAAATTGCTGAAATAAAATAGCGTTGGAACTGAGAAATGCTAGCACACACACATAAAAATTAACACCATTGTTTTTGGACAAAAGTCCCTGGAAAAACCCAATGCGGGAAAACCAGTGCAACAGATGAGGGTTTTATTTTATTATGCAACGGTGAAATCTGAGTACAATCTATGTGTGCTCAACTGGAAATCCAATTAGCAAGTATTTGACAAAAATAATTAGAGAGAATAAATTCTCTCACCGTACAAACAATCCCGACACTGGCTTCTACAGAAAACTGGTTGTCCGAACCCTAGTGTAAGCCCTTTTGCGCTGCCTCTCACATGTGTGGCTCGAATTTGCCTCTAAGCAAGACGTCTAGCTTGCCTCTGCTACTGGAAGTGACTCTCTAGTACTCTCGAAGACTTTCCTAGCATCTGGAAATCGAATCGACCTCCTGCTCAGCTAAATCTTACTGTGCTTCTTCAGCTACTGCACAGTCCCTACGCTGCTTTAGCGCGAATCACATTTGTCACTTGCTGTTGTCTCTCCGGATCTAGAAAACTTCCTCCGGATCATTGTCCCTGCCCCTCACTAACCCTGCTTCGATCTCTGGCTCCTTGGCAACTGCTGCTGCTCTCTTAGAATTGACCTGCCAAGGAAATCGAACTGTTGGTGTGTTTTCTCCAAGTGCCCATCAACTTCCTCTTATAATCCATTGTTGGAGCACCAACGACAAAGATTAAAGCTTAATCAATGGCTAGGATCATCTTGGAGTCAATTCGTGTGAGTTTTTAGATGATTCTCACCTTATTTCAATTAATATTGATTAATTAACCATATTCCCTAAGTTTAGACTTAGAAAATATTTAAAAATTGACTAATAATCTAATTGAGACACTTGTAAGTGGAATTTCCACAAACGATTTATGGGTTTTGGAGATCTCATGTATTCTAGCCTCTCCACCAAATTTCGTGGCTAGAACACATTCGATGCTATAGAAACTAACACTCCCTCTTAGTAAGGACTATGTTCTCTCCAACTAGTGCTCAACAACTCATGTTGCAATCTATTGCTTCTTGTTGCTACAACACCCTTTTTTTGTATCACCTCTCTCACGTTGTTGATGTCTGGCTACTACTGCGCACCAACCACTGCGCAATTCTAATGCTGCATCTGTGCTGTTGTAGACACTGTCATCTCGCTGCCAACACTGCATCTGCACTGTAACTCCCTCCCATCTGTTGTTGTTGCAACTGAAAAACATCCAAAATACCGAATCAACTGTGCTCAGTGTGATGCATCTGCCTCCCAAGTCCTGACTTCTACTAGCCTCTGCATTGTCACTGAAGTATCTGCATTGCTGCTGACTCTGTATTGTGCCACTTTGCACTGCTGCCAACTTTGCACTTCATTCCTCAGTATTTGACTACTGCTAGTCTGCAACTTACATTTTGGTTCTGGCTGCATCGACTGCCACTGATCCATCTTGCTACTGAATACTGTGGGCTCCTGTAGCAAGGTTATGATCCATGAGGTGGACTCCTCAAGGATCCTGCCCAATCTCTATAGCTCTCTGGGGCTACAACTCCAAGTCACCCCACCTCACTCTTGGAGGTATGGTTGCCATCATCGCGAAGTCTTCCTCCAACCTGGAGGACGACTTGTTGATCTCGGTTGACGTTGCTTGCTGGTCCTGCTTCTCCGACTTGTCCCTCTTCTTGAGAGGACACTGCTTGCTGTAGTGACTGTGTTCATCACATCTGAAGCACTTGGCCTTTGACAAGTCCTCCTTCTTTCTGTGCTCCCCCTGTCCATGACTGAGATCCTTACATGCTAGGGCCACATTCTCCTCCTCCTTCACCACCTTTCTGCCCACTACTACTGCTACCACTGATGGAGCTCTTCAACATAGCTCGTCTCAATTCCTTCTCCTGCAAATCGGCCCACATTCTATGCCTTCCTTGTAGCGTGTCTCTACCCAATATACTTTGGACGAAGACTTTCCAGTCCTCTGAGACACTGTTGAGTGCCAATCATACTTAGTTCTGAAGGTTGAGGTGCTGCCCCAACAATTGAGAGCTGGTCTCAGACTTCTTGAATCTTGGTGGGCAAGGGATCTATGCCTTCCCCTTTCTGCATCTTGATGCATCTCAACTTCTCCTCTAGGAACATCTTCTTTTGCTCGAAAGTACCCTAGTACAACATGGAGAGAGCATCCCACATTTCTTTGGCCGTTCCCTTTGCCGCTATATGTGAGACTATATTGTCCCAGACTCCATCCAGGATCAACCGCTTCGCTTGCGCCATCTCCTTCCAATATTCCTTGAGCTGGTTTGCATCCTGAGGAACTGCCATTGCATTATCTCTGTAGGTTTTCAGGCCATATTCATCTAGAAGGAAGGACATCTTGGCCTTCCATGATCCATCCAACCTATCCTGATCTCTAAGCCCTGCAGTGGCCATCTAGAAAACTGTCGAAAATCTCCTCTTTCTTTCTGCTTGGTTGCTGTTTTTCTACTCGCACTCCCTTTTGGAGTGAGAAGAGCCGCTCACAACTATTGCCAATCTGCAAGGAAAAATCGAACTTTTGAGACTCGAAGTTCCCTGAGAGAAATTTTCCCTCTGTTATGTGTGCTTTTCTCTTCCACTTGATGCTAGTCCTGTTGTTGCAAAATCCCTCTGCAACCATTCGGAAATCTGCTTAGCAAAAATTTGAGCTGCAACTGCGCCCTCTGACTGTTAGAATCACTCTCTTGGGGAAGTCGAATTTTCTGCACTCTTCCAACTAAAAATCGAACTGTTAGCCCAACAATTCAACTTGCCTGTTGGAGCATTCCGCTGCCTCTAAGAATTTCGACATGTTGCTCCCTTTAGCAGTGAAATTCTTTCCTTTGCTTCAGAACTTCCCGGTTGATCACTCACGCTCTGATACTATGTGAAAATTCCAAAACTGGAATTCTATTGTAGCAACTAGTATTATTTCTTCTAACTAATAAATTAATTATTCAGTTTATTGCTATGGGATCATCGAAATAAACACACTGCAACCTTCACAAAAAAAACAGTGGAAATAAAATAATGCTAGAATTGAGAAATGCTAGCGCACACATAAAAATTAATACCATTGTTTTTGGACAAAAGTCCCTGGAAAAACCTAATGCAGGAAAATCGGTGCAACATGAGGGTTTTATTTTATCATGCAATAGTGAAATCTGAGTACAATCTATGGATGCCCAACTCACAATCCAATCAGCAAGTATTTGACAGAAATAATTAGAGTGAAAAATTTCTCTCACCCCACAAGCAATCCCAGCACTGGCTTCTACAAAAAACTGGTCGTCCAAACCCCAACATAAGCCCTTCTGCGCTGCCTCTGCGCTACCTCTCACTAGTGTGGCTTGAATCCACCTCTGAGCACTCCGTCGAGCTTGCCTCTACTGCTGGAAGTGACTCTTCGACACTCGTGAATACTTTCTCGTCCTCTGAAGACTGAATCGACCTCCTCCTCAGCTAAGTCGAACTGCTCTGCTTTAGCTATTGTGCAGTCCCTGTGCTGCTTCAACGTGGATCACTTCTGTCACTTGTTGTTATCTCTCCGATTCTAGAAAACTTCCTCTGGGTCACTGTCCTTGCCCCTCACTGACCCTGCTTCGATCTCTGGCTCTTCAACAACTGCTGTTGTTCTTTGGAAATCGATCTGCCAAGGAAATTAAACTAGAGGTGTGTGTTATCCACGTGCCCATAAATTTCCTCTTATAATCCACCATTGGAGCAACAACAACCAAGATTAAAACCTAATCAATGGATAGGATCATCTTGGAGTCGATCCGTGTGAGTTTTAGATGATTTTCACCTTATCTCAATTAATACGGATTATTTAACCATATTCCCTTTGTTTAGACTTAGGAAATATTTAAAAATGGCTAATAATCTAATTGAGACACTTCTAGGTAGAATTTCTAGAAACAATTTCTGGGTTTTGGAGATCTTATGTATTCTAAACTCTTCACCAAATTTCATGGCTAGAACACATCCGATGCTACATAAACTAACACTGTGAATTGGACTCTCAAGTAAATGTAAGATGTGGTGATACCATTGTCTTCTCCCTGGAAATAAAAATGCAAGTATGTAAGGGATCTCCTCGATGTGTTGAAGATCATAACCTTGGTTTTACCTAGGTTGACTTGCAGCTATCAAAGTTCATAGAAATTAGCTAGCACATCCAGTTGTCTCTGCAGGCCCTTGGGGTTAGAGGCCAATAAAACCAGTTGTCATAAAAAAGGAGTAGAGAGATCAACACTTGATGGAGAAGGCAACCATCTCGATCCTAAATGTGCTCCTGGAGGAACGACTTGAACTCATCGATATAAATCTCAAAAAGGGTAGGCGAGAGAGAGAAATGATGATTAACACCAATGGTACTCTGAATGAAATCTGAAAGGTTGTGAGCCAACTTTAGTCATCCAATAACATGCTCATACAATATCATGATGGCTGCCAAAAGAGTTTCAAAATCTCAATGTCATGGAGTCTTTGAAAAAGTGCCTCCCTCAACACTGTGTTGAATGCTTTACAGAAGTCGACAAAGTGACTGTAGACTCTCAAAGAATGATAATGAGCCTCCTCAATGATGGATCAATGTGTAAATATGTGGTCAAGCGTCTGGTGGTTTGGACAGAAACCCGCTTACCCCCTGGCTTTGAGATTTCGTCGCTCTAGTTTTCATTTAAGCAAAAGAGCACCAAGTCATTTAATCAAGAGCACCAAGTCTTTTATGTCTCTCAATGTTGGCATTGATTGTTGAACTCGTCTATCCTGACCCTAGCAAAGATGTACCTTTCACTTAAAAAAATCACTAATTAAGCATGTTAAAATTTTTCTACCTTATTTTAATGCTTAGAAGGATATATTAATAATGAGGTTCCCAATATAGCCAATGATTTTATGATATGTAGTGATTTGTTGTAGCATGATTTTAGTTGAACTCAAGAGGCCATTTAAAGCATCTTTGTATATGTATTTGAGTTCAGATATGGATTACATTGGATGCTATTTTGGTTATATGCACCCTTGCTGTATACATGAGAAAGCTTTACATATCTAATGTTTTGGATTCACATGATTGTTTATATATAAACTTGAATGTTTTATGTACTTTTTGGTCATTTGTTTTTTTCCTTGTTTTTTCTAGTTTTGACAATTTCTACTTGTTATGGTTCACTAGTTCGGTGATTGGTCCAATTCTGATACCATTGGTTACAGTTGAAGAGTCATAAGATTGGTAATAATCAGTTTGGATTAGAAGCCACCATTGAAGGGTATTTGCTCCATCCAAATCACCAAAGACATGCACCCAATCTCAACCAGTTGTCACCTAGAGGAATTTATCTTTAGTTGCATCCATTATGGTGGTATAATGGGCAAGGTCAAATTATTAATACTAAGTAGTGGTATCAAAGCCATGTTTAAAGTTTTTATTCAAAGGATGACATTCTAAAATATTGTAAATGAATACTTGATTCCTTATGACTCAAAGAAGCAAAAATATCTAAATTAATTGACATCTACTATACCTAAGGAAACGTTTAGTGTATTGGTAAAGAGTAATTGCTGCACCTTTTGAGGATAATTTGTTTCAATACACATTGCAAAGCCATTGATGAGATTCAAGAACTCTAGGAAGAATCAACCATAAGGAGTATGATGTTCAAATGCAGTTAAGTAAATAGCTTTGTGAATATATACAAGTGATATTGATGTAATCACCTGCAATGGTGATGACCTTGTAAGCAAGAAATACAAGAATGTGAAGAAGATCAATTTTCTTGAGTATGGTTGCTAGGGTATTGGGTCCATCTTTACATCTTGGGTTAGGCTAATTGGAACCTATTACCTTCCACGAAGATCTGATGAAGTTAGAGGGGATGCCATGTTGTTTCTATAGAGATTTTGTATGGCTGCGTAACACACTTCAACACATAAATGTGGAGAATAATAAATGTCAAATTATAATAATGCTGCAACAAGGAGGTTGAGGTTGTCTACCCACACACATTAAACACCCTCTAAACTTTATTACCTTAGATTACACCATTTATGAGGATCCTAAGTTGGTTATGGTGGTTTAAACTTTAACCACCTAACTGCTAACATTAATGTTCACTATTACATTGGCCATGTTACAACAAAATCTAGTGCCCTGAAATGATGCAAAGTCCTAAGCATCTAGGGGCTAGTTTTGTGCACTTAGGTAGTCTATCCACTATCACCATAGTAACTCTTCTTCACACTTTTGATTGGCTTTTCTCCACATCAAGTGCTTCCCTAAATATAGCATTGCTAAGGATATAAAGTGGAGGCTCAAGGTAATTTTGTGAAGAGTAGCCCAAACAAATGAATGGTTATAGCAAAGTAGAATAAATGAGTGGCGTGGGAAAGAAATATGAAGGTATTAACCCCAAGATCAAGTGTCTAATCACGCTTTGGGCAAATGGTATCATGAGAGCATAGATAAAAGTGGGCAAGTGCATGAGAATGTAAGGCAATATGGGCTGCCATGCATGGTGCAAGTTAGCCTTATCTTGCTGGTTTTTATAGCAAAATATCACCTTGGGAGGTTAGAGGTGTCATACTTAAGCATTTGTCATGAATGTGAGGTTATGTTAATCTGGCAAAAAATGGGCTTATTATATGGTAGAATAACATTACAGCAATAGAAATAAGAGGGTTAAAGCATCACATTATCCAAAATGAAGTATGGTTCATTATAAAGGCCATCTCAACATGCTACAAGAGCCTTCTAATACAAAATCAACACATTCGGTAGGGCTGATTCTTTGCTATAGATTATGACATAAATATGCCTTTGCAGTTATCCACTTGGTCTTTGCACCATATCCCATCACTATTTTAGAAAATCAAGGATCAGACCATCCAGTCGACAACAATATAACAAGTAAAGAGATATTTCCATGTGAATCCTAGGTAGACTCAATATTGATGGCACAATCTACTAGAAGGATCAGTTGACTTGAGACCCACGGAAGATATGTTGTAACTTAAAAACTCACTTTTTGTGTTCTTCAGGTAAGGAAATTATTTGTGCAGGTGTAAGATTCATCACTTGTTGCAATAAATTCTTTTCCTAATCACATTGTAGATGATAAAGTTGTTGCTATTGTTGTGGTAAGTGCTTGAGTTTGTGCCCCATTCAATCACTGAGAATGAACCATATTTGATTCTCCTATGTCCAGTAGTTTTGTATTCATTCCCAGTCGATTGTCCAATAAATTTAGTCATGCCCACTATCAAACCATGATGCTGCCACAATTCTACTAGGACAGATGAATAAAATGGAACCTCTCCTATAACAATAATACAATACTTCCTCCTAGGGTTTGTGATTTGTTATACAATCTTCTTAAATTTATGATTTGGTTAGCTCATTTTGAAAAATTTGGCCTCTTCACAAGTGTAGCATGAACCTTATTGTACCTCCATTGAAACCAAGGGGTAACAATGCGCTCTGATGACCTTGCAATAGTTTCTTCCTCCAACATACTTGCAAAATGACAAATGTCTTATACTATTTTGATGGACCCACCTAAGAATAGATAGATTCAAAATTGAAGCAAAGCTAGACTAATCTCTTCCAATTATTTTCCAAGGAATACAAATGAAGAGGAACACTCCTTACATAGATAAGGTGCATTGTGAAACCATGGGTGAATACTATGTGCTAGATACAAAACCATGAGCTAATACAATGTACTTATGTAAAACCATATGGAAATAAATGAATGCCCTGAAAATCAACAAATCCTCCCAAGTGAGAGTGCCATTCATAAAATGCTCAATCATCAAGAGCTAACCACACTTGTTGTCCAATATAGCTCATGAACAAGTGCATCCTCCCAAAAATGTGCTAACAACCTCCAAGAATACGTGCATGGTCAAAAGAAGGCCTAAGAACAAGGGTGGCCCCCTCAACAATCTGCATGATGTAAGGGATGGCAAATCTCAAGGTGAAGTGCGCCCTAAAGGAGGATGACATCATGTACCTCATAAAGTGAAGCCCTCCAATAGTAAGTGGCATGTGTGGCACATTAAATAGGGTGCTTCATCAATAAGTGGGAAATTGGAGTTATAATCAACCAATACTAGCTCATAACACTCTATAGCAACTTGTGACTACCTCATAAGTGACTTGAACAACCTCAACAGTCCCACACATGTGGTTATCAAGGCAAAATAAGCCACATGTGTGTGAATATATGTCCAAGAAGGAAGTGCACCCCCTGAGAGTGGTCCATGTGGCACATGATGATGAGGTAAAGCCCTTGTCATCATCAAATATATTGTCATGAACCCCATTGCAATGATACATATCCCAATGTAGTACATTGATCTCAATGTAAATGGCACAAATCCCATTTTAGTACACGAATCTCAATGAAATGGTATGGATTTCGATGTAGATAGATATGACTATATATAGCAACATGGATCCCAAGGCAACAACATGGATCTCAATGTAATGTCATGTATCCCAAGGTGATTATATGAATCTTGATGCATTATACACAAATCCCAAGGCATAGATGCCAACCCTTATGCATGTACATGGATGCCAATGCACGGCGCCAACTTATAGTGGTAGGTTTAAGTCCTTTACAAGTCATTAAATGATGCATGTGTAGTGTTTTCTTCCAACAACAAGATAATACAAATCAATTTTAGTATTTAACCAAGTTTTACAATATGAGGACAACATTAACCCTTATACATGTGACAAATCATGAGACAAGAGGTGTTTCTTTGACCACTAAGTTAAATGTAGGTGATATAATGGATACCTTATGGAAAGGGAGGGGAAACTTCATATATTAACCCTCAAAGTTATGTAAGATGATAATGTATAGGTCTTTAATATTGTTTGACTAGCTTTCAAGAGCTAGACATCTTCAACACACTAGCTTTTAAGAGGGAGCTTTAGATTTGGGTTATCATTTCCTTGGCACTATTTCTTACGGCCCATTTCTTTAGCTTTTCCCTTGTTTCTTTTCTTTTATTGAGTCCCTTTTTCTTTAGATATGCATTGTTAAGCATGGGACTGTGGGCATTGGCCTCATAATGAGGTCGCATAGTTCGATCTTTATCATTTTTGGCATTTAACTATTTTATTTTCTCCACTTCGAACCTTTTTGGCTTCATTTGACTTGGGCTTTCTTAGTTAGACCTTGTTGAAGACACTTAACACATCAATGATGAATGGTAATACATTTTTTATAATGATATGTTAATGAATGGGAAAGACGTAAAGTGTTATGTGTAGTGGGCATATGGAGCAGACTACCTCAACTTGATCACTAGTAGTATAACCTATCTCAAGACATGATGACACTTCTAGAGGATAATTATGTCCTTATGGTACGGTAAGGGAAGTAGTAAAATCATTAATGTTATGATGTTTTATTCTATTACACTTTAGCATTTAACACATTTACAACTAGCTTAGAACTTATAGCACCATGTAGAAATATTAAATCCATACAAAAGTACATAGCATAGAAAATGATGCAAACAACCTAGACTAAAGTACGATGACCATGTGCAATGAAAGCATAGTGTACCGTTTGCTAGTGAACGTGTCATTTGTTGTGTAAGATAAAAGAGTTGATATACCATGGTTGAAGAGGGGTGTGAGGCAAGATCATCATGAATATGAAGGAGAAAAGTACCAAAGTAAGTTTGAGTTCGGAGAATATCAGCAAGAGAGCTCAAGCAAGCAGCAACACGACACTCATAAGAGAGTGGCTTTGGAAGTAGTTATCCTTGAGGGGGCAACAAGAAGCATAGTTTTGAAACTCAGAACCAGTCTTTGAATTGGTCACCTATCAAAGATGGGTTTCAAACTGGACTTGGATCAAACTGGATTTAATGAACTGGATTTTTGAAAAATACATAAATCTTATTTCTAATGAAAAAAGTTATTTTTAAGATTCCAAACCATTAGAGACAAAATATGCAAATTTTGCTGATTTATATACCATTTAAGGGTGCAATACATATCAGTAACAAAATACATAATTAATGAGGCTCTAAATGGCCTCTAGAGTCCAAAAACCATGCTACAAGCTATTGGGCCACTAGCCTACTACAAATCACTAATCAACATGGTCTTTTATCAAACTCATCACCACTACTAGAAATGGGATCATTAGCATGAGCTACATACAAATCATTTTGCTCCGAGTCTTTAGACTCATGTTCCTCAACTTTATAATATGGTAGAAAAAACTTGTAGCAAAATACATAACTAATGAGGCTCTAAATGGCCTCTAGAGTCCAAAAACCATGCTACAAGCTATTGGGCCACTAGCCTACTACAAATTACTAATCAACATGATCTTTTATCAAACTCATCACCACTACTAGAAATGTGATCATTAGCATGAGCTACATACAAACCATTTTGCTCAGAGTCTTTAGACTCATGTTCCTCAACCTTATAATATGGTAGAAAAAACTTAACATGCCTAACTGGGGATTTTGGTTTGAGTGAATGGTTCATCTCCTCAACTTTATAACATGGAAGAAAAAGTTTAACATGCCTAACGGATGATTTTGGTTTTAGTGAAGGGTACATTTTTCTTAGGGCCATGGCAAAGGAGTTCAACAATCAACACCACCAATATCAGGTACATAAAGGGCTTGGTGCTCTTGATTAAATATCAATCCCATACCCTCATGCATGATAGAATTCAATGAGAATGTTTCAATCCTACCTATCTGTTGAAGCCCTGAAAATTGGGTCTACAACAAGGGGGATACCCACCCGGTCCGGACCTTGGTTGGCAGCTCCTTTTCCGTTTGGTATGGTGGGTCCGACTGGGGATATGGGACCAATTTCCCAATTTATGTGTGTGTGTGAGATTGATTGATATTCCTAGCTTTAAAAGTTCCTAATTAAGATGCTCTGATTCTAATTCTAATTTAATGACATGCAATTGTATTCTAAAAAAGCAAGAACATCTAAATCTACACTAACCCGGGGTGTAATTTTCTATTATGCGATCTAAAATGATTTCAGATAACAATCGGTAATAAAGATCATTCAACTGTTATGAGAACATAATTCGATATAGATGAACCACTTCGTATAAAAAGTTAGACGAAACAGTTGTGAAAAACATATCGCATAATAAGCTGTTCATACATTAAGCATAAATAAATAGCTATCACCGTACAAAAGTGCCAAATGATAACTCAGGCATTCAAGCATAAATATATAAACAACTGGACTTAGATATCACTTTAACACAGAAGATAGAAACAATTAAGAGATAGAAGTACCATTTATAACTAGTTCTACTCATGAGCTTCAAGCGATAACGATTTATCTCTTCTTAATCCAACATCCACTAAGAGTACAAAAGTGCAACATCAGTAGCAGATATTAAATGCAAAAATCAATAAATCCTGTTCCATTCATTTACCAAAACCTCCTCGGAGGGTGCAAAAGTGCATGTTTTGAGGACAAGTTTTTGATAAATTTCTGGACCCTTCTCTAAATGCATGAGAAGGGTTTAAATACTACTAACTACATCTAAAAATAACTTATTTACAAAAATTTAGGATACGGTTTAAATGACTGTCCCTTTTCTAAGCAAAAATAAAGTAAAACTACTTCTAAAATTAAATCTAAAGCTAACATCTAACTATTTCTGTATTTGCTTCTTAACATCGCAAGCATTTAGTATTTGCTTAAGCAAAGTCGGTTGGCCGACTTCAGCCTTTAATTGCCCTGTGAAAACAGAATCTGCTAGAGTTGGTGCCATCTTTTCAGCAGAATTGATGATGCTTTTGAGAGTCATACACTGGCTATGTGGTTTTACTAAATAAGCCCAGTAAGAATCCCAATTCAACTTAGTTAATCTTCTAGTTGATTCTGCCCTTTCTTGAGATCTCCGTCTCCAGTCTGCTTGTAGCTGCTGTACCTATATACTGACTTATTTTGAAAATATTTACAACAATTACCATTGTTTTTTGGGATTTAGATTTCATTTTTTACTTTTACCGTTTTTTCTTCTACGAATTTCTGAGCTTCCAGGAGATTGAACAATTAGAAGCTTTCATTTTCAAGAAGTTTTGCCTGGTGCGCTAAGCGCTAATTGCGCATCGGAAACTACCTCCGTTTCTCGATCCGGGCTTCCTTGGTGCGTTTTTTTGCCTCTTGCGTGCTTTCTTTTAGCGGATGTAAAGCTGAAATTTTGTAAAGAGAATGATCTCGTGAGCTCTTGACCCTGAGTCTTAAACTGTCTATATTTAATGTCAGCGCTGTCCAGTACCCATTTAATCATGTCTGTGTAGGGGAGAATTTTGGGTCTTGCTGCTATCTGGTGCAGGAATGAACAAGCTATATTTGCAACTGATGCCTCGGAAGACCTCGATGAGCCTGCAGTAGCCGTAAATTCCATTACCTTAGGATTCTCTTCCTCAAGTAGACTATACATGCCTTCCCAAGTGGAAATACCCACGTCTCTGTTGCATGTGGTGTCTGTGTACAAGGGCGCAATTTCTTTATCTTCAGACATTGGAGCCTTGCCTTTCTTCCCCATAGTTTCCTCTATACTGCTTTGTATAACTTTTTGTTCTTCGTTCCTGTAGTTTACAAGTGAGGTGAGAGTAATGATAAAGAATAATGACGGGAAAGCTTTAAATACCGAAGACATGCAAAAGTATACCACCTTATGTGAACTGGCTCTTCGATAAACACAATACCATATTTCATTAACAACTGGCAACTACCTCATTAATGAGCTTTCAAGCGCATAACCAGGTCTCGTTTTATGGAAAAATCTTTTTCTTGAATAATGAGCCTGAAAAATTTGCGATGGAGCGATTTTGCGATTTGCTTTGCAATATCGCAGATTGCTGCATCGCATTATCGCAAGATCGCAATATCGCAAAGTCTTTCTGTTGTCCTATCGCAGATTGCTGCATCGCATTATCACAAGATCGCAATATCGCAAAGTCTTTCTGTTGTCCTATCTTAAGATCGCTTTGCCGCTTTATCGCAATATCGCGATATCGCATGATCGCAATATCGCATATTCGTAGTATGTGCACATTTTTTGTTAAGCAGTTTCTGTGGTTTTTTATCGTAAGTGTGCTTTAAGGTATGCGATGCGATATTTGTTTATTCTTTATGCAATTTCGCATCGCGATCTCGCGATTTTAGAGTTTAGCTTGTAAGGAGGCATTCTATTATCCTTTCTGCGATGTGATATTCTTTTAGGGAGTGATTTTATCTTCTCTTATCACAAAACTTAAGCTTTTTAGATTTTGTAAATGCATTTCCTTAAACTTATGATGGTAAGTTTTATTAAAAAAGGAAATACAATCACTAATTGAATTTTTTAAATTTTTGACTAAGGGTCCCCACTTATTTAGTATTAGTAATAACACTTAATAAGAAGGGGGGGTTGTTGGTGGCCACAACAATTGGCGATTTACTTGGAAGAACCAGTTATCTCTGTTTTTTCTTTGAATTTTCTAAACTTCCAAAACATGAAATTTTCCAGAAAGTTGAACTTTATTATAGAAAGATAAAGTACATTATGTTTTAACCTGTCAATGATAGTTTGTTTCAACTATTTTCAACTTTGATTATTTGCTTCCTCAAGCGGGTCCTTGTATCTACATCAGTCATTACTTGGTTTATAAAGATAAAACAAAGCCTTCTCTGTAAACTAGTTTTAAATATGCTCATTTGTCGTCGGTAGAGCCTCTGCTGCCAGCAGGCGTTCATAGTCTCGACAGGGTTACTTGTTACCCAGCAATGATCCTGTATCCTGCTTAAAGAAACATACAATTTTCAAAGAAGAATCCACATCCACACTTATTGCTTTCATTTTCTTTTACTCTTAAAGAACAATGTCTTGGTTTGATAGCCAATTTATGACACAGTCATTCACTTGATTTATAACTTTGCTGAACAAGCTGGCTCGTGATGAGACCCCTTGCCTTTTGATTGCAATAATCTTGACTCATTGCCCTGTTGTGGTATGCAGTATTGACAAAGTCAGCAAGTTATAATATTTGTGATTATGATAAGCCGGCTCGTGATGAGACGTCTCACTCTTTAATATAAAGTGTATCTTTGGATTGTTTCTCTGAAATTTGTAATTTCCTTAGCAGGGAGGAAGTCATTGTTTCCTTAAGATAGCTCTGGACGACAATAGTAGAGTTTTTTGGAAAGAGCTGTTCTATAGAGAATCTTTATTTTGTTATTGATACCTTTCATTGCACTGATATAAAACAATTTTTCACTAAAGGTTGTTTTCATCAAATTTTTACGAAGTTGAAACTAGTATCATATCTAGGCTAGAGTCTTTTAACTGTATCTTTCAATAATAAAGTTCAATTTTCCAAAAGATTTACTATTTATACAAGCGAAAAATCAAAATCTGAAAGAGAATTGGTATCTTTTTCGTAAATTCCTAATGTAACCATTCACAACTGGTTTTATTATAAAAATAGAAACTAATTTAGAAAACAGAACAATAATCTTCTAAGGAAAATATTTTTTAAGGATTTGGCCATTAGAAGGTAAAGAATCTCTTTTCCTTGTTAAATCCTGCAACATAAAGGTGGACGAACCTATGACTTCGACAATCTGAAAAGAACCAAGCCACATTCATTGAAATTTTGTATGTTTCCCTTTTTCTTCATGGGCCTTGTCCCATTTTAAAACTAGATCTCCCATCTGGAAATCTTTTCTGGTTATCATGTTTGAATCAAAAGAGGATTTTACTAATGCTTGATGATGAGCGTGAGTTCTTTTGGCCTGTTCTCGTTGTTCTTCTAACTTAATTATTTCCATTTGTCTTAGTTGTAAGGAGGAAGTTGGTACTTCATCAATATATTGAACTAAAGATAGAGATGGAATTGCTAAATGAATCGGGAGAACCACTTCTTTTCCATAAACTAAATTGAATGGTGAAGTGCTGATGGAGGTTTTTTGCGTTATTCGATCTGCCCATAAACCATATATTAAAGATTTATGCCAATTTTTATGATTTTGGTCAACTGTTCGTCTGATAATCCTGATTAGGTTTTTATTTGTAGACTCAGTTAACCCATCCCCTGTGGGTAATAATTGACAGAATATTTAAGTTTGAAACCTCTTTTGAGTGCAAATTCAATCATTGCATTTCCAGAAAATTATGATGCATTATCAAACATTAAAGCGGAAGGCAACCCAAACCTGGTGATTATAAATTGATCTATGAACTCAATGATATGTTCAACATTAGCCGTCTTGAGTGGAACTTCTTCTACTCATTTAGTAAAGTAATTTGTTGCTGTAAGGATATATCTATGCTGTTTGGAAGAGTGAGGAACGATCTCACCTATTATGTCCAATCCCCACTGATCAAAAGGTTGCTCAATGTTGATTGGCTGTAGTGGCAAAGATGGTTTCTTTTGTCTTCCAGTAGCGGTTTGGCAGACTTGACATTTCCTCAAGTAATTGTGCGAGTCTTTGAATAATGTGGGCCAGTAATAGCCTGCGCGTAAGACTTTATGTGCAGTAGCATCTCCAACATAGTGTCCGCCTGTTGGCCCATCGTGTAGTTCCTGCAAAACTTTTTTAGCTTCAGATTCCTCAAGACATCTAAGGAGAACATAATCATAATTTATTCTAAAAAGAACACCATTCAGGATTTGATATTGTTTGGCTTTCAACCTTAGAGCTCTTTTCTTGGTATGATCGAGGTGTGAAGGAGCATATCCATTCTTTAGATAATAAATGATATCGACATATAACGACTCATTATTGTTTAGGCTTACCTCGTACACTTGTATGTTTGCAGATGGAATTTTAGATATTAGCGATGCTCCGGCCAACATTTTGCAAAAGCCTTGACCTTTTACAATACTTGCTGGTTTGATTTCCACATCATATTCTTGTAAGGCAGTAACCCAATTGGCTCTTTTCTCACCCACCTCTTTTTGTACTAAAAGATTTCTTACTGCTGGAAATGGTACAATAATTTTCGTATGAGTTTTGAGTAAAAAGGGTCTGAAATATTTGATTGCTTTGAAAACAGCATAAGCCTGTTTCTCCACATCTGAATAATTCAATTCAGCCCTCTGTAAATTTGAACTAAAAAAAGCAATTGGGGCTTCTGCCTTATCTTGATTTGCTTGAGTAAGTATCACTGCGTATGATTTGTCAGAGGCAAATGTATATAAAATAAAAGGCTCTGAAAAATTTGGAGTAGCTAAAGATGGAGCATTCAGAATTGCTTGTTTGATTAGATTGAATGCCTCATATTCGTTTTGGCCCCACTTGAAGTTTGAGTTCTTTTTTATCATTGCTTGTAAAGGAGACACAATTCTTGAAAAATCTGGAATAAATCTCTTTACAAAGTTGATCTGACTCAGGAAAGATTGCATGGATTTTTTTTTATGAGGTAGGGATATTTCGGAAATCTCCTTGATTCTGTCAGGGTCAATGTGAATTCCAGATTTGACACTATGAATCCTAGAAATTTTCCTTCACTTAATGCGAAAAAGGAATTTTTCGGGTTAAGTGAAATTCCATACCCTAGACAACGTTGGAAGATTTGTTTTAAATCTCTGAGATGGTTGCTTCGTTTCTTGGAATAGACAGTTATATCATCCAAATAGATTACCACAGATTTATTAACTAAACCTTTGAATGTGATGTCCATGGCTCTCTGAAATGTGGCACTAGCATTAATCAGGCCAAAAGGCATTTTTTGATATGCGTAGGTGCCCCATTTGGTTCTGAAAGTGGTTTTTAATTGATCATCAGGATGTACCAACACTTGATTGTACCCTGAGAATCCATCCAAAAAGGACATTAATTTTGACCCAGCGACTGCCTGCAAAATTTGTTCCATAGGTGGCAAAGGAAAATTATCCTTTTGGCAGGCTTTATTAAGGTTTCGAAAGTCAATACAGATTCTAATATCTTCGTTTTTCTTCCTAACGGGAACCATATTGGAGACCCATTTGGAATGTTGAACGAGAAAGATTATTTTGGCTTTCAATAGCTTTGTTGAGTTCAGATTTGATCTGGTTTTCTAGATTGGGATGGATTTTTCTCAACTTTTGTTGGACTGGTTTTTCATCGTCTATCATTGGAATAGTATGTTGAATGATGGAGGTGTCGTATGTTTTAAGTTCATCATAGTTCCAAGCAAAAACATTTTTGTATTGTCTCAAAAGACGAATATATGCTAACTTTTCTTCAGGAGTTAGGCCAAGGTCTAGATTGACGTTCTGTGGTTTGGTATCAGTTCCTAGATTTACTAATTCGTAGTTCAAAATTGAACTTTGGATTTTTGAATTAGTAGATCTTTTAAACCGATCTTTCAAATCATAAAGGTCTTCTAACTTGACTATCGACTTAAGTATAGCTTTGTTAGTGCTATCTTGTTGCAATTGTCGATCATGTTGGTCTTCGTCAATTATTTGATTGGTGTAGGATCCTTCAGATGTGAGAAAACTCACGATGTCAGGATCGTCATTGAAAATTCTCCAATTTGTCATGTTATCAGGAGTAGAAGGTCGAAAGATTAATTCTATTGAGAATCTATCTGGGCTAAAATGTTCTGAAGGGATAAGTTTGGAAGCTACGTTAGCTAAGAGGTCTGCACTTGCATTTTGGATTCTGGGAATTGGTGAAATATTAAATGCTATAAAGTGCTCAGTCAGATCTTGAACTAAAGATTGATAATGTTTTAAATGACCTGACAAGCAATGTATAGTATTATGTACCTGTCTGATTACAATTTCAGAATCTCCAAAAACTTGAAGGTATTTGACGTCTAATCCGATTGCTTTGTACAACCCTTGGACTAAAGCCTCATATTCAGCGGTATTGTTGGTGCAATCAAATTCGAGTCTACAAGTTAACATAGTTTTATCTTCTTCTGGACTAACTAGCACGCATCCTGCTCCTGCTCCTTCGTTTTATTTAGAACCATCAAAAAATAATTTCCAAAACAAAGATTTATTTACAGGTCTCTAAAAAATTGATACATTTAGAACTATCTGTTTGGGAAAAATTTTCAACTTGGGACAAAACAGAATGTTCTAAATAAGGTGACTTATAAGCATTAAAATTCCCTAGGAAAGAATCTACTTAGTAATTGCCAATAATACTATTGTTATATGCTACTGGTTCATTCTCTCCCTCTAGCTCCGTTACTATGTATTTTTGATGTCTTTCTCGTTCAACTTTTATTTGATTGGGTTTACCATTGTGAGAGAACCACATGTGGGACCAGTCAGTTGCAAAGTATCCATGAAGTTTTTCTGACCAATCTCTGCTAATAATTAAGCCATAAAATTCTGGAATATCAGCAACTAAAATGTCGATATCTTGACATACCTTTGGGTTGGATGACAGCGCTATGGTAACCTGATTCAATTCTCCAATCACTTCGACTTGCGATCGATCTAGCTGGACTATGCGCACAACAGACTTCTGCGGTTGAACGTTCAATTTTGTACATATTGATTTTGGTAAAATATTCGATGAAGCTCCAGAATCCACCAAGCAATTATGCACATTTTTATTAAAAATTTCATAAGTAAGAAGAAAGGGGGGAGTATGAGATCTCGATTTTCCTCCAATCAATGCGATGTCATTTGGATCAATCCTATTAATCACATTAGTCGGAGGTCTTCCCATATCATGGGAAGCTTGAGACATTACAATGGCACGCAAAGGTGCAACTGGCACAGCATGTAATTCTTTCAAAAGTATCTTTTGTTGGTGTTTTAACTTGCTCAATTCGTAAAGAGTGATGTTGGCCCGAGTCTTTTTCATGTCTTCTATAATATTGTACTCCATTTCATCCGAAACGATCAGCGTTTTAGATGGAGTAGACGAATCAGTTTGGACTGGGCTGGTTTGAGTTGCTTTAGGTGTTGTTTTCTTGGCTTCGACTTTATCCTTTGTCGCCGAGATTGCGCTCTTTGGCTTAGGGGTATTTTGAGGAGGATCAAGCTGATTTCTACTTCATGTACTAACCGGGAATGCTTGTTGATCTTCTTCCTGTGGAAGGATGAAATCCCACATTCCTTGTAACTCTACAACTTCTTCTTCATCATCTTGCTCTTCAATAGCAATTTCCTCTTCTTCTTCTTCTTCGGATTCAACACTCGTATTAGCGTTAGGGAGATTTGAATCAGTTGAAGGATTTATTTTAAAAGGTCTGTACGGCTTTTTTGAAGAAGTTTCTGCTACTTGTTTCTTAATGTCAACCATCTTGTTAGACATGGTCTTCAAAACTTTTTACAATCCTTCTAAATCAAAAGGATCTTTCGATTGTTTTTTCTTGGGATCTTCTTTGAACGTTACCTTCTTGGATTTTCGTTCTTCCAACGCGGTTTTCTTTTCAGGGCTATAATACGCTTCTCTACAGCGATTGCTTCTTTCATGTTTTCAGCTAAAGTTGTCTTGTTAGCCCTGCCCATGAAGATTGCAATGTTTGATGGTAAAGCAGTGATGTACCATTCACTTCGCACTTCTTCGCTGGGCTTAGAAGCAGTAGGAATTTTGTTTAATAGTTTATTGAAACGTGAATTGAAGTCTTTGATAGGTTCTTTTGACTGGGCCTTAAGGTTTGACAGGTCACTGATCAATGTTGCTGTAGACCTATCATCACCAAATTTAATGAGGGTTTGTTCTTGGAAGATATCCCAACTAGTGATAGATCCAGATGGTAATGAAAAATACCATGATCCGGCTGTTCCCTGAAGAGTATAAGGAAAAAGTTGAACGACAACATCTTCATTAGTAACTCCATTAAGGTTTATGGATAGCATAAAGTTATTAATATGCTCTTCCGCTAGCATGCCTTCTTCAGGATTGAATTTAGGCAGCCATTTTTCAGGATGGGGTGGTAGTTGACTTGAGGGTGCAGGCATTAAGACTGCCCCTGGGTTATTCCATGGAGATTGGGCCATCGCTGATCCACTAACGGAAGGAAGTGCAGAAGATGATTGGAAGTGCAGAAGATGATCCTTGAGGTTGAGAAAATGAGGGTATTATGACTCCAGATGATTGGGAAGGAGATGTAGGAGTACCAGTAGGTTGGTGGACAATGGTCTGAAGTGGTGGAGTGGATGGTTGATTTCGCAGTGAAGAAATTGAGATGGATGATGATGGTGAAAGAGTCTCGCTATCGGACCCTTTAGGTGATTTCCTTGCTCTCTTCCTTGTAGGTAGAGGTAATGCAGTTGGTTGTACACCAAACTTTTCACTTTTTAATCTGGTTAAGGGATGAGCAGGGTTATATTGCGAAGTCACGCTGCCTTGAGATTTATCAGATCTTTGAGGAGATATAGAAAATCACTGAAGTTTGTGAATCAAAGATTCAACTTCAGGAGGTTCAAAAATAGATTGTTCTGAAATGTTAGGGTTTGTAGCAGCGGCTGTTGATCCTACGACTTCTGATTGTGGATCTAAAGATTGTAAATGCAGTGGAGAAGTTGGGGGAGATGGTGAGGGCGATTTACTCTCAGAATGGTATTTTGATTTGGACTTACTTGCCATTCATAGTTGTGGCCCTCCTTCTAGCGCCAAATATGTTGAAGCCCCGAAAATCGGGTCTACAACAAGGGGGATACCCACCCGGTCCGGACATTGGTTGGCAGCTCCTTTTCCGTTTGGTATGGTGGGTCCGACTGGGGATATGGGACCAGTTTCCCAATTTATGTGTGTGTGTGAGATTGATTGATATTCCTGGCTTTAAAAGTTCTTAATTAAGATGCTCTAATTCTAATTCTAATCTAATGACATGCAATTGTATTCTAAAAAAGCAAGAACATCTAAATCTACACTAACCCGGGGTGTAATTTTCTGTTATGCGATCTAAAATGATTTCAGATAACAATCGGTAATAAAGATCATTCAACTGTTATGAGAAAAGAATTCAATATAGATGAACCACTTTGTATAAAAAGTTAGACGAAACAGTTTTGAAAAACATATCGCATAATAAGCTGTTCATACATTAAGCATAAATAAATAGCTATCACCGTACAAAAGTGCCAAATGATAATTCAGGCATTCAAGCATAAATATATAAACAAATGGACTTAAATATCACTTTAACACAGAAGATAGAAACAGTTAAGAGATAGAAGTACCATTTATAACTAGTTCTACTCATGAGCTTCAAGCGATAACGATTTATCTCTTCTTAATCCAACATCCACTAAGAGTACAGAAGTGCAACATCAATAGCAAATATTAAATGCAAAAATAAATAAATCATGTTCCATTCATTCATCAAAACCTCCCCGGAGGGTGCAAAAGTGCATGTTCTAAGGAACAAGTTTTTGATAAATTTCTGGACCCTTCTCTAAATGCATGAGAAGGGTTTAAATACTACTAACTACATCTAAAAATAACTTATTACAAAAATATAGGATACAGTTTAAATGACCATCCTTTTTCTAGGCAAAGATAAAGCAAAAAAAACTATTTCTGTTTCTGCTCCTTAAAATCGCAAGCATTCAACATTTTCTTGAGAAGAGTCGGTTGGCCAACTTCAGCGTTTAACTGTGCTGCAAAAATGGAATCAACAAGAGCTGGTGCTATCTTTTTGGAAGAATTGATGAGGCTTTTGAGAGTCATATACTGGCTATGTGGTTTCACTAAATACTTTGAGGATATTTCTTACCATTACCATTGAATTTTGAATTCAAGTTTTACTTTTTTTTTTATTATTATTATCTTTAACGTACTTTTTCTGAATTTCTGGAGCTTACAGGTAGTTGAGCAATTAGAAGCTTTCCATTTCAAGAAGTTTTACGCATCGGAAAATGCCTTCGTTTCTTGATCCAGGCTTCCTTGGTGCTATTTTCGCCTCTTGCATGTTTTCTTTTAGCGGATGTAAAGCTCACATTTTGTGAAAATAATGATCCCGTAAGTTCTTGACCCTAAGTTTTGAGTTGTTTGTTTTTAATGTCAACGCTTTCCAGTACCCATTTAACCATATCTGTGTAGGGGGAATTTTGGGCCTTGCTGCTATCCGGTGCAAGAACGAATAGGCTAAATCTGCAACTGATGCCTCAAAAGAACCTTGTGAACCTTGCAGTAGCCATAAACTCCATTACCTTGGGATTATCTTCCTCAAGCAGATTATACATGCCTTCCCAAGTCGTACTACCCGCTTCTCTGTTACAGGTGGTGTTTGTGTACAAGGGCGCCATTTCTTTATCTTCAGACATCAGAGCCTTGCCTTTCTTCCCCATAGTGTCTTGTATACTGCTTTGTATATTTCTTTGTTCTTCATTCCTATAGTTTACAAGTGAGGTGAGAGTAATGATAAGCAATAGTGACAGGAAAGCTTTAAATGTCGAAGACATGCAAAAGTATACCACCTTACATGAATTGGCTTCTCGATAAACAGAAAACCATATTTCATTAAAAACTGGCAACTAACTCATTGATTAGCATTAAAGCACATAACCAGGTCTCGTTTTATGGAAAAAGTTTTTCTTGAATAATGAGCCCTAAAAATCTGCGATGGAGCGACTTTGCGATTTGCTTCGCAATATCGCAGATCGCTGCATCACATTATCACAAGATCACAATATTGCAATGTGGTTCTGTTGTGATATCGCGATATCACAATATCGCATAATCGCAATATCGCATAATTGTAGTATATGACCATTTTGTGTTAATGTATTTCTTGCGAGGTGCGATTTTGCGATATGCGTCATCGCATATCGGTGTTTTTTTGCGGCTTTTCAGCGTAAGTGCGTTTTAAGGCATGCGATGCGGTATATATGTTTTTTAATATGTAATCTCGCATCGCAATCTCGCAATCTTAGAGTTTGGCTTGTAAGAAGGCATCCTGTTATATTTTTCGCGATGTGATATTTCTTAAGGAGTGATTTTATCTTTCCTCATCATGAAACTTAAGCTTTTTAGATTTTTCAAAGGTATTTTCCTAAGTTTATGATGGTAAGTTTTATTAAAAAGGAAATACAAGAACTAATTCATTTTTTATAATTTTTTGACTAAGGTTCCCTACTTATTTAGTATTAGAAATAACACTAAATAAGAAGGGGGGTTGTTGGTAGTCACAACAATTGGCGATTCACTTGGAAGAACCAGTTATCTCTGTCTTTCTTTTGAATTTTCTAAACTTCCAAAACAACAAATTTTCCAGAAAGCTAAACTTTATTATAGAAAGATAAAGTACATTATGCTTTAACCTGTCAATGATATTTTTGTTTCTTCTATTTTCAACTTTGATTATTTGCTCCCTCAAGCTAGTCCTTGTATCTACATTAGTCATTACTTGGTTTATAAAGATAAAACAAAGCCTTCTCTGTAAACCAGTTTTAAATTTGCTCATTTGTCGTAGGTAGAGCCTCTGCTGCCAGCATGCGTTCATAGCCTTGATCATACTTAGAGAAACATACAATTTTCAAAGAGGAATCCATATTTACACTTGTTTCTTTCATTTTCTTTTTATATCCTTAAAGAACAATGTCTTGGTTTGATGGCCAATTTATGACATAGTCATTCACTTGATTTATAACTTTGCTGAACAAGCTGGCTCTTGATGAGACCCCTTGTCTTTTGATTGCAATAATCTTGATTCATTGCCCTGTTGTGGTATGCAGTATTGGCAAAGTCAGCAAGTTATAATATCTGTGATTATGATAAGCCGACTCGTGATGAGACCTCTCACTATTTAAGCTAAAGTGTATCCTTGGATTGCTTCTTTGAAAGTTGTAATTTCCTAAGTAGGGAGGAAGTCATTGTTTCCTTAAGATAGCTCTGGATGACAATAGTAGAGTTTTTTAGACAGAGCTGCTCTACAGAGAATCTTTGTTTTGTTATTGATACCTTTCATTTCACTGATATAAAACAATTTCTCACTAAAGGTCGTTTTCATAAAATTTTACGAAGTTGAAACTAGTATCATTTCTAGGCTAGAGTCTTTAACTGTATCTTTCCATAATAAAGATCAATTTTCTAAAAGATTTGCTATTTATACAAGTGAAAAATCAAAATCTGAAAGAGAATTGGTGTCTTTTTCGTAAATCCCTAATGTAATCATTCACAACTGGTTTTATTTATGAAAATAAAAACTAATTTACAAAATAAAAGAATAATCTTCTAAGGAAAATATTTCTTAAGGATCTGTCCGTTAACAGGTAAAGAATCTCTTTTTCCTGTTAAATCCTGCAACATAAAAGTGGACAGACCTATGACTTCTATGATTTGGAAAGGGCCAAGCCACATTTGTTAAATTTTGTATGTTTCCCTTTTTCCCCGTGAGCCTTGTCCCATTTTAAAACTAGATCTCCCATCTGAAAATCTTTTCTGGTCATCATGTTTGAATCAAAAGAGGATTTCACTAATGCTTGATGATGAGCATGTGTTTTTTTGGCCTGTTCTCGTTGTTCTTCTAGCTTAATTATTTCCATTTGCCTTAGCTGTAAGGAGGAAGTTGGTACTTCATCAATATATTGAACTAAAGACAGAGAGGGAATTGCTAAATGAGTTAGAAGAACCACTTCTTTTCCATAAACTAAATTGAACGGAGAAGTGCTGATGGAGGCTTTTTGCGTTATTCGATCTGCCCATAAAGCATATATTAAAGACTTATGCCAATTTTTATGATTTTGGTCAACTGTTAATTTTATAATGCTGATTAGGTTTTTATTTGTAGATTCAGCTAGCCCATTGCCCTGTGGGTAGTAATTGGCAGAATATTTAAGTTTGAAACCTCTTTTAAGTGCAAATTCAGTCATTGCATTTCCAAAAAATTATGATGCATTGTCAAACATTAAAGCGGAAGGCAGTCCAAACTTGGTGATTATAAATTGATCTATGAACTCAATGATATGTTCAGAATTAACCGTCTTGGGAGGAATTGCTTCTACCCATTTAGTAAAGTAATATGTTGCTGTAAAGATATATCTATGTTGTTTAGAAGAGTGAGGAACGATCTCACGTATTATGTCCAATCCCCACTGATCAAAAGGTTGTTCAATGTTGACTGGTTGTAGTGGCAAGGATGGTTTATTTTGTCTCCCGGCAGCTGTTTGGTAGATTTGACACTTCCTCATGTAATTGTGTGAGTCTTTGAATAATGTGGGCCAGTAATAGCCTGCGCGTAAGATTTTATGTGCAGTAGCGTCTCCAACATAATGTCCGCCTACTGGCCCATCGTGGAGTTCCTGCAAAACTTTTTTAGCTTCAGATTCCTCAAGACATCTAAGGAGAACATAATCATAATTTATTCTAAAAAGAACATCGTTCAGGAGCTGATATTGTTTGGCTTTCAACCTTAGAGCTCTTTTCTTGGTATGATTGAGGTGTGAAGGAGCATATCCATTCTTTAGATAATAAATGATATCAGCATCTGACTCATTAT
>APFE031733214.1:109514-119881 GCA_000404065.3 Pinus taeda
TAGAAGGACCTGCTCTGATACCAATTGTTGAAAATAATACTGAGAGGGGGGGTGAATCAGTATTATCTAGACCTTTTACCTAATCTTCCTTATTTATACTTTGAATTATTTTTGCATATCAGTACCATAAATAATGAGCATGAACAAGAACATCAGACAGTCACATCAAAGAACACCAGATATAAGGTGGAAACCCAATGTGGGTGAAAACCACCTGCTGCAATATGTCTCTATCTTCTTTCAAATTAGAAACTCCTTTTACAATGGTCTTGTGCTGGTGCAGTCCTTTACCAGTACGCAGGCTGCAACCTGCAGAGAGCTACAACTCTCTCTCTCTCGTTTTCCAGTCTCTCCTGGAAGGGAGCTACAACCCCCTACTTCTTTTCAAGGACCACTTTTCATAAATTTTCAAACTGGATCCATATACATCAAATGATCATCAAGCACATGTAAATTATACAGTCAGTTGCAATAACCAGATCAACAGTAACAGAACTGAACCCAGAACACCTTATCAACAAGAAAAATTCAACCAACAGAAGATCTTAACACAGATAAGCAATTTTCTTCTTACTGGCTTGCGTCGCTACGCACTTCACCCTCTGCTTCTCTGCGTATACCCGCAGAGTTACTTCTGCTGTATTGCGTGGCCACGCACTTCTCCTTTCCATGATCTGCGTACAGTACGCACCAAAATGTACTATCGCGCCGCGTACTGCACAGAAAGCACGCACCCAGAAGAACTATCGCTCCGCGTACTATCACAGTAGGTACGCACCCAAAAAGTCTGTCGCACCGCGTACTCAAATAGTAAGCACGCACCTGATACACTGTCGCGCTGTGTACCCATGCAATTCACCTTTGTCTTCTCTGCGTACGCACGCACTGCCCCTTCGTCTCTTCTGCGTATCCATGCACTGACCCTTTGTTTCCTCTGCGTACCCACACACTGTCACTGTCGATCACTTGCGTACCTCTGATTAGGGCCAAAAATACAGTCAGATACTCAGATCTGATCTTGCGCTCGAGAGATCACCCTTCACAGATTCACTTCCGACTTCTCTTCTAAAGATCAAGCTTTTTAAACCAAGAACCCAATATCAGATCTTAAGATATTCAATACTCAAAAGATGCACAAGCCAAATGATCTCCTTAGCTTTATATAGTAAAGCTCTTCCTTAAATCATGGATTAATACCACGGGCCGACACCATAATAAGACAAAACCGTCGGCTAAATACCATGAGAAACCCCATGTGTGGGCGCTTTTACTGTCTTGAAGTGTGTGCACTGGGGTACACACCCCATGAATGGGTAACCCGCGTATTTGGACGTGGTCCCGGCAAGGTATACCTGCGGGTACGCACCTCCTGAACTGTTCTCCTGCGTACTTCTTTATTTTCATCAAAATGAGAGCCATGCCATGGGTGTTGCCATCAAGTACAACATCTGAAACATATAATCATACCAGAACCATAATGCCAACAATCTCCCCCTTTGGACTTGATGGCAACCTCAAAATCTTTAGCTTCACTTAGAAAATTTATATCTAATCTAGCAGAATTAATTAGATCACTCAACAATATGCTGAAAAAAGATTCGACCATAAAATGGATTGTTGAGGCTAAAAAATCCTTTGAAGGCATTAAACTGGCCTTAACTCAAACACCTATGTCAATCAATCCTAAATTTGACAAAGATTTCATCTTGTTTTCCTTTGCTTCTGAGCACACAATAGCTACAGTTTTACTGCAGAAAAATGACCAAGGCTATGAACAACCTATTGCTTTCTTTAGCAAAGCCCTGAGAGATGCCCCCTTAGAATACAATATAATGGAAAAGAAAACATTGGATTTAGTCAAAGCCATTAAGGATTTCGAGGTATACATTTTATATTCTCATACGGTAGCCTACGTTCCAAATTTAGTGGTCAAATACATCTTAACTCAGCATGGTCCCAATGACAAGAGGGGAAAGTGGATTGCTACTATTTTAGAGTATGATATAGAAATCAAACCTACTAAGTTAATCAAGGGCCAAGGTTTGGCCAAGCTCATGGTTGAATCAAATTGTCAGGCCTTGGATATAAACTTTATTGCAACAGTAGATGATGGAGAGGAGATGGAGACTCCACTAATCAGCCAGGCCTTTATTGAATCACCTTAGTATGTTGATATTATTAATGTTTTACAAAACTTACAAGCTCCTCCTAAATTATCTAGGACTAAAGGCAGGTTTTTAAAGATGAAATCCTTGAAATTTTGTATATTAGACAATGCTTTGTTTTGGAGAGATCATGAAGGCGTTCTTTTTAATTGCTTATTAAAAGATGAATCTAACAAAATTTTACAAGAATTTCGTGCAGGTGACTGTGGAGGACACCTTTACTAGAAGACCACTGCAGATAAAATCCTTAGAGATGGTTTCTAGTGGCCTACCTTGTTTCATAATGTCAAGAAATATGTGACCTCCATCACAAATGTCAAATTTTTTAGGGAAACACAAATCTTTTACCTTTATCCCTCAAGCCAATCTCTGCTAAAATACCTTTTCAGCAATGGGGTTTAGATTTCATTGGTGAAATTCACCCACCCTCCTCTGCCCAGCACAAATGGATCCTCACAGCCACAAACTACTTCACAAAATGGATAGAGGCCATACCTTCAAGGCAAGCCATAGACAATATTATCATAACCTTCCTTGAAACTAATATTCTATCAAGAGTTGGATGTCCAACTAAGCTCATTACTAATAATGCAGCAGCCTTTAAATCCAAAAGAATGATAAATTTTTGCAATAAGTATCATATCACCCTGGGCCATTCTACAACCTATTACCCTCAAGGAAATGGACTGGCAGAATCCTCAAACAAAAGCCTGGTAAACATCATCAAGAAGTTACTAGAGGACAATAAGAAAACTTGGAGTAAAAAGCTATTCAATGCCTTATGGGCAAACATATTGACTACTAAGAAACCAATTGGTACTTCTCACTATCAACTAGTTTATGGGATGGAAGTTGTCTTTCCCTCCTCTTTGGGAGTACTAGTAATGAAGATACTTCAACAATTGCAGGTTGAACCCAATAGTATCCAAAGAAGAATCAACCAAACTATTCATCTTCAACAAACCAGAGAAGAGGTCTACATCAAGTCTCAAGTTGTGTAGGAAAGGGTTAAAAATATTTTTGATAAGAGAATCAAGGCTGAAGATTTCTACCTTGGTGACAAGGTGCTCAAGTGGGATTCAAGGAGGGAAGACAAACGTAAACATAGGAAATTTGATTTCCTATGGAAAGGTCCCTATGTCATATATGCTTACAAAGGAAATAATGTTTTCTTCCTGAGAGAACTTGATGGTACAGAAGCAGAAGGTGGGCCAGTGAATGGTCGAATGCTTAAACACTATTTTTGAACCTAGCTACTAATTTCCATTTCCCATTTGTACATATTTTATTTTCAAAAGTCTAGTTTGGATTGGATGGTGATTTTTTAAGTTGAAGCCCAAAGAGAAGGCCCTAAGATTTTAAATATTTACTATCATAAGTATTGATAATGTAGATGCATAGAGGATCACTTTGCAAGGTAACATCAACAACAATTCAGAGGCCACTGATCTTGAAAGTTCTTGACATTTCACTAGAAAATTCCATCCCCAAGTGGAGCCACTATTAGGTTCCTATACCAATAGGAGTCATAATTTTGAATGACTAAGGTTAAGCCTTGTAATAGTGTACATACCTTTGCTTTCTGTAAATGTCTTCCATATTAAAAAATTCAAAATGCAAAGAGGGTATGTTCTAAAAGAATAATCAAAGGACAAAAAGAATAAGAAAAGGTCAAAAAATGAAAATATATGAACCCCAAAAAACAAAAGAGACCATGAAAGTGTGCAAGTCAAAATGCCACTACTATTTACTTTTATGCATAATAATGATTGTGTGCACCTTGTTATTCATGCCAAAACCCATGGTAATCAAATTGTTTCATCTTGATTATACCATGCTTTGAATTTTATGTTTATAGTTAGAGAATAAAATATGACCAAATAGTTTAACCTTGGTAGATCATTAGATAGGTAGAGTAAATAAAAGGAGCTCATCGGTGTAATCTAAGACTTTAGAGGATATAAGGTTAGAATTAGATAGTTTTTTTTGTAAAAGAAAAATAATTGATAAGGGTTTGTTTGCCTAAATGCACCCAAATAAAATGAAGAAGAAATGGTAGAGTGAGTAAATGGGTAAGTAGAATAAAGGTTGTAGAAATATCATTTGATTACACAAAAGCACTTATGTCATGTTTTAAATGCATCCTTCAAATGTGCATAAGCAGTAAACGAAGCAAGGACAATGGTTTACAACTTGGTTTATTTAACATCCCCTCAATCATTTCACCCCTCTACTTACTAATTTCCCACAAATAAGTTCTAAGTACTCAAATCCTTTAAGTCAAAGAGGCTCAGAGCATTTCTCTGACTTTTGGAGGGACCAGACCCTCGGCTTAATGACTTATGGCCACAAGTGCTAGAATCCCCTTCATAAAAAATTCATCTCGCTTCATTTCCCCTCATCTCCCTATTAAAACCCCACTTTCCTATGGTTGACACCATTTACCTAGGAAATGTGGAAACCCCCATGTAAATCCCTTTTCACTCAAAAACCCACAAAAAACACTTTATCCTAAGTATTGAAGGTAAGAAAAGCATGCAAATGTGACATTCCACCTCTTTACTTAGAAAAAACCCATTCTGCCCTTTATATTTCATTTTAATTTCTAATTTTTATTGATTTAATTCCCTGAAATCCCATTATCTCGTAATGAATTAATTCCCTTATGTAAATACCCCCGACCCTTAGTTTTACTAAAAACTATACATTTACCCCTTATCCCTACAAAACATATAAATCCCCTCACTAACCCTAAATAAATCACAAGTCACTTGTGATTAAAGATTCGGCCCCCCTTAAACCCTTCGTACACTTTATCCAAGCTATTCCCTCGCCCGACCATCGTCCGATCAGTCGTGCCCAAATCCTAGAGTCCGCAGTCATATCAGGCTCACCCAACCACCAACCTTTACCCACAGAATTAAACTCTGCCATTAAACTTTCAACCCAATGATTAAAATCCTAATTAAAACCATATCACTAGTGTTTAAACGTTAGACCCCTCCCCTAAACCCGCGCTTTATCACCCACGTGTTTCCCTTGCCCGACGACCATTTCATCAACATCCTTTTCATCCAACGGCTCACATCCATATCGGCCGAACCCGATCACCTACCTTTACCCGCCCGATAACGCGGTTTTCCTTGACCCCTCGAATGCTACGTGCCGCGCTCTAAAGCACATCGGGTGACCCCTCCCAAATACCACCCACGCCACAAAAGCTGTGTGATGGCCCTCCAATACCACCTTACTGATTAATCAAAGAAACCACCAACTGTTCATTTGTAAATGAACCCACCAAAAATAATTGTTTTTCTAAAAAAGGCTGAAAAGCCCTCTTTTTTCTCTTTTCACTCACTTTCGCTACAAACTAAGAAAAACCTTTGCACTCATGCAAACGCCGAATTGACCATCACACTTCAAAATTCGCTTTAGAAGACACTGCTGACAACCCAACAAAACTCCTAGTCCGTACCAGAACCGTACAAACCTCTACAGCCACCGAAAACCATAAATTTGAAACCAATTCACCCAATTTCCAGGTTTTTCACCATAGAATACTATTCCCTGTGCAAATTGAAAAACATTCAGCCTATTCAATATTCTTGCTAAGTCAAATTAATTGAAAATTACTTAAAATCACAAACACCTCTAGCCAGAACCCTTTGAAGTTTCCAATTTCTGTTCAAAACCTCAGAGTGAACCCCCAACGCCTAGTTCAAATCCACAAACACTGAACAATGGCTGCCCCTATTGCCATGGATGTCCGGCCTGTGACGACCCCACATTTGGACTTAGACCACATTCCCCTGGCTGACAAGGACTTCCAAATAAAAGACACCACTACACTAGAGCTCCTACTCAAAGTTCATAGTTTAAGCAGAGACAACTACCTGAACCATTCATATGACATTGGCCTCTGGGAGTCCAATTTTCCCAGATATTAGTTCCCCCAAGTGCACATCTTCCTAGAAATTGTCCACATGTGCCATGGATGCTACGTCCCTAGCCATAGAACTATCATGTCTCATGACTAGAAGGTTGTGTTCACCATCATAGCTGAATCCATAAATGAAATGTTACATTTTCAAACAGGACCCAATCTAACCCCACTCTCAATTAGGGATCTGATAGACCAGTACACCAAGTTAAACCCATCTAGGTTGACCCAGTTACTCCAAACTTTCATTGCGGAAGAAAAACATATGCCCAAAGATCCCCCTCCATGTGTGTCAGCCATCTTCTCTACAATGGGCAAGCAGATTGTGGCCATGATATCTTGCATTTTGGGCTACACTACTAGTAAATTTATTGATGATATTATACTTTCCTTCATGTCCATTTATACCCCAAGACAACCTCTTGTTATTTTGTACAATTTTGTTGAGTTTATAGCTGATAGGATGCATGAGCAGTTTACTAGAATGAGCAAGGAAAGAGTGTTTAAATACTCCTTTGTCCTCTATCATATGTTTTTTTATTGCCAACCAGACAAATTTCCTTTCACTCTCCAAAAGCTTAATACCAAAGGCCATCCCAGGTTTGTCATTTTTTGGATCCCATTGTTCCACAAATGTGGATCACCATACACTTATTCAGATTTTATAGACTCTTTTGTACATCCAATCATGACTATGCTTACGAGAATCCTCCACCTAGGATAAGTCCAGAGATAAAAAGGGTCCTCCAGCTATCCAAACAAACCAAAGTGGGAGATTGGTACCTGTACCAAAACCACACAAAGTCAAAGATCAATTGGGCCCCTTCATCTGCAATTCTAGAGAGGCAAGGAAGGAAGCAGACCAAATTTTGCAACAAATGAAATTCCAACAAATTTTCATGTGGAGATATCACCCTCAAGGATTCATGACCAAACTTAGGAAAAAGGCCAAATTGGGGCCTTACATTCATCACCCCATACCTGAATTAGAAGCCTATGCTAATCAATCTGAGTGGGTGGAGAACACTCTTATAGATATAGATAATACAAAGGTAGACATTGAGAATACCTTGATTGATCTACAGAGGCAACTTGATGAGAGCTCATTTCTGCAGGTGCCAAGATAGAAAGAAGCCACCACAAGTACCCCTCTTATCATGCAGACTCCTCGGAACGAGGAGAAAAATCCAAAAAGAAATAAAGAGGGAGCTTCCACTTCAGGAATGGACACCTCTAGTCTACAGCAGGAAACAAGTCACAGTAAGAGGCAAAGGCTCAATCCTGCCTCTAAATAGAATATACGGAAGGATCAGCACAGGTAACCAACATAGAGGCAGACAGAAGTAGGCCCGTAACTCCATCTGGAGGCATACAAGAGCCATCCACATCACAGAATTAGATGTTGGAAAGGCAGCTTAGTTTGGAAGTGTCTTCATTCAGTAGACCTGTTGACAAGGACCAAGACATAAAAGACAGGTATAAAGAAATCAAAATGAGGAATGAGAAACTCAAAGCTCAGACTTATGCACAATATCTAAAACCCACTCCCACAAATCAAATAAGATTGATGTCAGCTTTTGACATCAAGGAGGGAAAACTTCAAATGTCCTTTATCAAACCTACAACACAGCAGCCCAAAACATCTTCAGATTTCAAGAGGGTTGACTTCGAAGTATTGGCAAGGGATATTCATCCCATAGAACAGATAGAACTGCATAAACAGGTTGGAGAGATGATATACTCCACCCTTACAGATAAAGCCATAACTGCCCATCAACTACAAAACTCATTGAACAACATCTCGGCACAATTTCAGTTGCAAAAGGCCTCCTCATAGGCCATGGATACGAGGATTAAGTCTTTAGAAGACTTGGTTATTGAGTTGGGACATCATCCCAAAGATATAAAATCTATTGAGCAGCTAATAAAGAAGAAGAATGATGATATTTCTTGCATTGAAGAAGCAATTGAAGATACCTCAGCTGCAACATCCTCAAGCACTTGAAGTCTTAGAGAGCCAAACCAAACATGAAGAGTTTATGGACTTGGTTCCTAAAACTTAATGATCAACTAAGAAAGACAGAGAAAGAATTGGATAGCTTGATCCAATTAAAACAAACTAACATTGCCACAACTTCTACAAATGTCACTCCTACATTATCTACTACAGTCCCTTCCACACTGGTAGCTTCACTAGCACCTATAGCTCCACCTGCCACAACATTGCCAACTACAGCAGAGTCTATAATAGCAAGTGCATCAGGAGAAAAAGAAACAGAGTTAGTTAGAGCCATGGAAGAGTTGTCAATTCAGGCTATAGATATGAATAGATTGGAGGAAAATGTGGCAAGTTTAGAGACTGACTACAAACTTGCCCAAATTATGCAAAAGGAAGAGTCATAAAAGCCCAATAGAATGAGTGAAAGAGTCAAAGCTATGGAGAAAGACTTGACATTGGAGAAACCCCTTGGACAAGCCAAGGAACTGTTATGGGCCAATATCATTGACTCCATCAAGGATATTTGGCCATCTACTCAAGTTATTTTTGAGTAGACAAAACTGATAAAGATAGCTACAGTAGCTATTCAGAAAGTCAAGGAGGAACTGGGTGACATGCCTGAGGATGCCAATAAACTCATCCACTTCCTTAACAACAAAAAAAGATATGAGCTTCAGGAGCTAAATATAGAAGACAGGACTGAAACCATTTTGGAAATAAGGAAGGTCCTTTCCAAAAGAAACCTAATGTTGAACTTAGAAGAAAAGTGCCACAACATGCAGGTAGCCATTGTTAGATTCATGGACAAATTCCAAATTTTGAGGGAGAAAGGATTGCCCAGTCCATTGTGTTAAACACACATGGATAGCAAGAGATATGAAAGATAAAACATGCAGTACAATTTTTATTCACAAATGATATACATTTATAGTACATTATATGACCATTGGGATTCACATCCCAAGGTCTCTTGGACTCCATTTGTCCATTCAGATTCCACACTAACCCATTGAGGATTAGGTGTCCAACATTCCCCCCCTTAATCCGAAGGGTTATGTATGAGTCCAAGAAGAGAGCTGTAATACAAAATGTGCAAAAATGCATGGCAACACTAGGTTGAATGTGCTCTCTGAAATGTTGGTATAAAGCGTGGTGGTTTAAGGATGGCCACCAACACTGGAACGCTTAGTGCAGTTCCCGGAACTCTTCCAAAACTGGCAAGAAGCTGAAGTCTTCTGCTAGAGGAAGTGATCCTATTGTTTTAAAGAGGGAAACCTTCAACCATAAAGGGGAGGTCTCACCCCACATAAAAGGTAAAACTTCAACCTGAAAAGGGAAGTCTCAACCTGTGATGGTTTAAGGATGACCAACAACTCTAGAATGCTTAATGTAATTCTTGGAACTCTTCCAAAACTGGCAAGAAGCTGGAGTCTTTTGCTAGAGGAAGTGTTCTCAATTTAGTTCCCGAAACTTTTCCAAAACTGGCAAGAAGTTGAAGTCTTCTGCTAGAGGAAGTGTCCCAGATTGCCAACTGAAGGCATGTTCACGGCCATCTGTGTCTCTGGCTACAACTCTGAAACTGGTGTGGCAGGTTGTGGCTCAGGCTCGCTTGATGTGGCTTTGAAGCTTGTAGATGACCATCATTTCCCCCCCTGTCAGATACAAGGTGAGAAGATGGAGAAAACTGAACTGCAAGACTGTTCAATATTCTGGAACAAGTTCTAACATGTGTTTGGAATATCTTCTTGGCTGTTGATGCCCATTGCCAAGAAGCGATCCGTCCAAGATGAATCTTTGTTCTTACAGGACATTTGTTTCTGAAGCATCTGTGTGAAGAATGGGTGGTTTTATGATAGTGCTTACATGGATGAAGATCAAAACAGTGATCTTTCAAATGGCCAACTTGATCACAGTGTTGGCATTTCACGATCTGTTCTGTTGTTGCTGTGGAAGAGGAGCAGAGTCTAGAACAACTAGAGGTGAACTGTCATGAGGAGCAGGTGAACTGTCATAAATGAATCCAGCACTCTGAAACTGAATGGGCTTGGTGTAGTCTGGAATATGAAAGGACAAGTCCTTGTCATATCCAAGACTAGTTCTATGCTTGTTGTGGACAAGCAGTTCCCAAGGTCTGATGATGGGCTTGGGAAGTGCAGACTGAACTTCTGCATTTTCATGTAACCTTGCTGCTTTGTTTGGTACTAAATCTGAATGAACTGTAACATGCTGCTGATGGGTGGTTGTCTCAATGTTCTGAACAAAA